>OX451347.1:18728566-18925107 GCA_949629155.1 Myopa testacea
GCCCCATTTCAGATCGTTCATTATTACTTGGATTGTCTTTGTTACAAGAAATCCATAATTATTTTGCCAACATTCTCCGCATACATTAATCAATTTTTTATAAGCCATATCTGTTGCGGCATGATCATTGTATATGTGCTTCATATTCATATCATCCTGCTTAAACATAATAATCATGTTAGCATTATCGCGCACCAAATGCTTGGGAATTTTTGTATATGGTTGGTATGAGTAAAAAGCAATCAATAAATTTGCGTCTGCCCATACAAAAGTGCTCTTGAATATTGTTTTACTTCCCTCTAGCTATGTCATCGAATATAATTATTGGTTTTTGACTTAAAACAGTCTCAAAATTTGTAAAGAAGCCAATGTTTTTATCTAAAAATAATAGCTACTTCAACTACTCATACTGTCATTTATATAATTTACAGATATATGTTAATAAAATTTAGTCCGTTCGGACTGTCTATATTAAATTCAGTCTTTTCGCGATTAGAAGGGCCAACAAATGAGCTCTCTTATAGAATTCGGTGGTAGTGAACTGTGTCTTATACATGTTATTATTTAATTAATATCGTTATATTTATTTATCCTTACAGTACATATTTATTTTTACCTATTTTAATATTTATTTGACTTTAGATTTATATATTATATTTATGTTTATTTTTGTAAATTGATTAGCGGTGATGCTTTTATGTCTTTCAAATGGTTTATTTCATTCCGCTATCCCCATTTATTTGTTTGCGGCTAGACATATTCATATTTCCAGTTATATATTTTGTTATTGAAGCAATAGTAAGTAAGTATTTCAATTTCATTCATTAGTTCTATTAATTCTAGCTGCGTTATTGTAATAATTTCATTTGTTTTATTGATAGGAAGTGGATATAAATGTATCAGTGAATGTGTTGTGAGGATATTATAGAGATTTTGATGCTAAAAAAAAATATTTGTGTTACTGTAGTGGGTATGGAGATCTATTATTTCGTATGTGGTTTCTTAAGAAACAAAATTTGTGAATTGTTGAATTGTATTGTATTGTATGAATACTATGTATTTCTTGCCTTTATTAGGAGTTAGTATAATTTTGATTGATTATCTCGCTAATAGTTCGTTGAGTTATATTGCTAGTGTATTTTGAATGAATTTTTGTTTATGAATTACAATTATGTTATCATACTGATATCCACAACTGGGCTAATAAAATTACTAGCCCGATGCTGTAGATGTTTCTATGAGTTTTCTATCCATTTTTATTCATTTAATTTTGAATTGACTATAGTCTGACCTCCTTACGCTCCTTACGCTCAAAGTCCCTTGTTGTTGGTTTCTAAAGATTGTTTCTATTATCATTGTCGAACCATAGGCGACTCATTATAGTAAGAAGTAGTGTTTATATCTATTTGCATTATATTTCCATGTTAATGTCTATTTCAATTATCCGTCTTATTAATTTAGAGTTGGATTTTGAGTTAAATACCCTTTAATGATTTTTAATTTATGTTCTAAAAAGAACGATATGGAAAATTTTATTGCGCAAATGATATTCATTGAGATTTAGCCTTGTTCTTCTCTCTGTTGGAATCATGATCGCATTAGAACTGATTAAGCTATTGGAATGAAATTTAACAGAAATGTAGGAGTTCACTATTTCTGTGTGTGTGTACAAATCAATATGTTTCTTTTATTGTTCCTTAATAATTATAGGTTTGCCTTAAATTTAGACTTTAATATGTTGAAACGCTACATTTTAAAACATTTAAAAACGCTTAGCATTTTCCATTCAAAGTTATACTTAGATATCATAAGTTGTAGGGTATTTATGTGTTTCGGTGAGGTTGAATATATAGATATCGTTTTCGGTTATTTATAGACTATATAATGATCCCTAACTAAAAGCCAGATTTTATTGGTCAAAGAAAATTCTTATTGTCGGTTTGAAAGCATAAAAAGTTGTAGTCAAGCATCAATCAAGCAGCTATTTTGTTGGGTCAATAGCATTCTTTACAAGAGAAATAATTTAAGCTACATCTTTACAAGAGAAAACATTTAAGCTACATAAATCCCTAGTATTTAATATTGAAATAAGAAGTTGTTACCATTTAGACTAAACATTGTTCATAGTATAGAAGCTAAATTTTAGTAATAGTTTTTAATAGTTTTAAGCTAAACTTTGGTATGACTATTTTGATGATTTGGCTACACGCGGAAAAAGAAAAAATAAGAAGCAATAATAATAGTATTGACAAAAAAAAAAAGAGCAAGAACAAGAAAAAAGAAAAGAGAAAATAAGAGTAAGAGTAAGAATGGCATCCTAGCTTTACCAACTCAAGCCTCTCACGTCTACACTTCAGTGTTTAGAAGAAATCCTACTAAGAAGAAATCCACCTAAAATTTAATAATTTAGACAAAATTTAATTACAAATTTATGTATTCCTAAAATTTCAAAACAACAATATCTCTGTTCTCAAAGATATGTTTACGCCATTGCTCATTAACTAACTAAACCGGATCAAACAAATCTCTTACTCCTAGAAGCTTTGAAGAAATATTATTTAAAACACTGAAACTAAAAATATATTACAAGAACAAATTAATGGAAAATCATGTCATCATATGTTCATGAAACCATATCACCCATCATCAACTAAATAACCTATAACCATGCTCAAAACTACTCAACATTTTCTATATGTGACAGTATAAAACAAAAAAAAAAGAAAAAAATAATAAGCGATAAGCACAGGCACATCAAATGCTTCTCCTAACAGAATCTATGCAACAAATAAAAAGAAGAAGAAAAATAGCATCATATGTTTGCCTGCTTAAGCCACGCATGTCATCAGTTAAATATCAACAGCATGAGTCTCTATTCCAAAAAATAAAACAAGACAGCAAGAATAAATCGTCTACTACTACAACAACATAAACCAAACTCCTACAACAATAACAACGTAAGGGAAACTCCTACAAAACCGCTTCTACTGCTTCATCAGACTATTGTTAGATTAGCCTTAAAAATGTCAACACCAACCTGATACACGCATATTAACTTAACTCTACTTATATGTTCAAATTCTACTTATGTGTATTAAACATCCGAAAATTGCGACAAACAATAAACATTATAAATGAATAATAATATTTTCTATCAATGTCAACAAGTGCCGCATACGCTAAGAATAGTCCCACCAAAAATACTACCAACCATTTGAATCTGCCTCTGTCGCTACATCTACACTATCCGCCTGTCCTTTACCTCTATCATTCTGTTAGTCTGTCCGGCTTTTCTTTCAAATTTAGAGTTAGATGTGCTAAGTTGAAGAATGCTTAACTGTTTCGGTGAGGTTGAATATATAAATAACGTATTGACTATTTGTTTATACATTATATGACTACCTTATGATTTGGCTACACGCGGAAAAAGAAAAAATAAGAAGCAATAATAATAGTATTGACAAAAAAAAAAAAGCAAGAACAAGAAAAAAGAAAAGAGAAAATAAGAGTAAGAGTAAGAATGGCATCCTAGCTTTACCAACTCAAGCCTCTCACGTCTACACTTCAGTGTTTAGAAGAAATTGTGATTTTAATTTAGACAAAATGTAATCCCAACTTTATTCCTAAGATTTCAAAACAACAATATCTCTGTTCTCAAAGATATGTTTACTAACTCATTGCTCATTAACTAACTAAACCATATCAAACAAATCTCTTAAACCTAAAAGCAATAATAATTAGCGTTAAAGAAATATTATTTGAAACTTGAAATTAAAAATATATTACAAGAACAAATGAAAGGAAAATCATGTCATCATATGTTCATGAAACCATATCATCCATCATCAACTAGATGACCTATAGATATGCTCAAAATCTACTCAACATTTTCTAAATGTCTCAGTATAAAAACAAAAAGAAAAAAATAATAAGCGATTAAAATATGTGTGTCTTTCTCCGGCACTAAAATTAACTATCAATTAATTAAAATGCTTATCCTACAGCAAAGAAAACAAGAATTAAAATAAGAATACCATAAGAACAAATTCTAGATTTAACTGCTTAAGCCCTGCATTTTAGTACTTCAATATCGACAGCATGCCTCTCTCCTCCTAAGAAAAAAAATAAAAAACAACAACAACACCGCAAGAATAAATCGTCTACTACTACAACAACAACAACATAAATCAAACTCTTACAACAATAACACAAGCAAAACTCATACAGAAAACTGCTTCAAAAGTGTATCGGTAGATTAGCTAACCATTAAATTAAATAACCCATATTAGTAATAACCTATGAGGTTACAAACTAAAGTTCACTTGAAATCTTCATTTAGTACCTACATAACAAGAAAAAAAAATCTACACCCGAAAAGAAATAAAATAAAAACTAGATTAAATAAAAGAAAAACAAGTATAGCATACCCAAGCATATTCCTAAGGCAAATGTACCAAAATATTACTTCATGTGTATAAAATCCCTAAATTTGTTGTATTAACTCTTCTCGCACGGATATTAAATGCTTATTCTAACAGAAGCTATACAATGAAGAAAAAGAATAAGTGGATCATCCTAGGTTTACCTACTCAATCCTCTCATCTACACTTCAATATCTTTAACAAGCGTCTCTATTCCTAAAAATAAAACAAGACAGCAAGAATAAATCGTATACAAAACAACATAAGCCAAACTCGAACAAGAACAAAAATAAACAAAAGAATTTTAATTCGTACATGTTCACTGACGCTATGTCTCTCTGTCTGTCAGTCTGTCTGTCCGTTTTGCCACCTTACACTTTCCCATTCCCTCTTCCCCCCCAACCACTTTAGCCATTGACCCTTAGTCTGTCCGTCCACTTAGACCCTTTGTCTGTCCGTCTGTATGTCTGTCCGTCTATATGTCTGAATGTCCGTCTGTATGTCTGTCCGTCTGTATGTCTGTCCGTCTATATGTCTGTATGTCCGTCTGTATGTCTGTCCGTCTATATGTATATATGTCCGTCTATATGTATGTATGTCCATCTGTCTATTCGGCCCTTTGTCTGTCCGTCTGTCTATATGTATGTATGTCCGTCTATATGTACATATGTATGTCCGTCTGTCTATATGTATGTACGTCCGTGTATCATCCGTCTGTCTATCAGACCATGAAAAATATTCCTAAACAGAAAGTATCGAAAATGTCAACTCCAATTCCGAGATTGAAATAATTGTACATACAATAAGTGTGATCGCGAGCGAACCGACCACTTGAAATGCCCATAACTCATTTACTAAATCTACAACAACCACATAGCAAAATGACGAAAAGCAATCAAATGAGAGTAATTAAAAAATATTTTCCAACAACAACGTTACGCATATTCAGAACAACAACAACAACAATATCAAGTACCACAAACGATACACAGGCGGGCAGAGATCAAGGCAGAGGGGCACGCCACACTCGCAACAATCAGCACGCCGAGCTATGTATATACATATGTCTGTCTGTCCGTCTATATATGTGTATGTCCGTCTGTCTGTCCGTCTGTATGTATGTATGTCCGTCTGTCTGTCCGTCTATATGTATGTATGTCCGTCTGTCTGTCCGTCTATGTGTATGTATGTCCGTCTGTCTGTCCGTCTATATGTATGTATGTCCGTCTGTCTGTCCGTCTATATGTATGTATGTCCGTCTGTCTGTCCGTCTATATGTATGTATGTCCGTCTGTCTGTCCGTCTATATGTATGTATGTATGTCCGTCTGTCCCTCCCCTTCCCCTTCCCCCCTCCCTCCCCCTTCTTCAAACTATCGCCCTCTCGCTCACTCTCACATAACCATAGCACGCTCCGCCGGGCAGCGCAGTCGCTACCATAGCACCTCACGGCCTACCATAGCACCGCACGCACCGCCGGGCAGCGCAGTCGCTACCATAGCACCTCACGGCCTACCATAGCACCGCACGCTCCGCCGGGCAGCGCAGTCGGTACCATAGAACCTCACTGCCTACCATAGCACCGCACACTCCGCACACTCCGCCGGGCAGCGCAGTCGCTACGTTGTTCCAGAACATACATATACCCACTACTCTGCCAATTCTGATGAGGTCGGTTCCATTGCTGATTTCCCTGACTTTGGTTGTTAGTCCTTTGAATTTTGTTGCTGTACCCGCTGTTGTTGTTGACCTTGTTGTCATACCTCCAATTTGTCTCGTGTCCATATTTTAAACACTTCTGACAATATGGCGTGTTTTTGCGAGCTAAGCAATCATCCCTAGTATGACCTCGCTTGTTGCAAAAAGAGCAGATTATTCTCTCTGTCGATCCTTGTGAAGGATTTTGTATTCTTGCTGGTTGCCTGTCCATTTTTTCTCCTGCAGCTCTGCCACGACTTTCCTGTCGAATTTGCTCTTGCAGGTTATACGGCATGGTGGCAAGAAGCGACGAATTCATGTTAATATTTAAGTGGTCTGTTTGGAGGGAGCTACTGCTTTGTATGTTTTCTAGTGCCTCCACCGCTAATTCTACCATTTGTTCAATATTTTTCTTCGTCACGTTGAGCATATAAATTCTCAACGCGGCGTCTTTTAATCCTGTTTTGAATGATTTTTCTACGGCCCCTTCCACCATACTCAAAAGTGCCTTATCTCCGTCTCCGTTATAATCATTTCGAACTATATCCCTTGCCTGTGTTCGAAGGGCGTTTAGGCGTCTCGCAAACTGTCGTATATCTTCATTAAGTAATTGTCTACAATTTTGGATGCCTATTATCACTGAGTCTAAGGTTACCTTAGGCAAATATGCCCTTTTTATTGTTAGGTAGAATTCCTCGAGACTAGTGAATCGTTGTGACCTCACTAAAATATACGCATCCCCGTGTAATCTCTGCTTAATGCAGTCTATGTAGTCCTTGGTGTTGTTTGTACCTACCTCCCTTGTGGCTAATTCGCACCCCTGTATGAATTTGTACACTTCACCGCGTAAGTCTGGTGACTGCGTTCCCGAAAAGAGCGGTACCAGCCTATTCGTAATCTTGGCTATCTCACCTATACCCATTTTGTGTATGTTATTTTTCGTCCTAATCTGTTGAAATGACCTTCCGTTGTAATCTTTCTGACTAACTGCAGACGGAGTAGCTTCCTTATGATAAAGCGTCCGATCGTGGTCTGGCGATATCTCTTGACTTAAAAATCTATTTTGCTCTTTTAACTCTCGTATGCGTCTATTTGCTTCCTCTAAAGAGCCACAGTCTTCTCTTGATTTCTGTGCAAATCCCTGGTCTAAGGTTCTATTTAACGTTTCCTCGGTTATCCCTTTTTTTATTAATAATTCCCTTAGTTTTTCGTTCTCTCGCTCTATGTTTGCGAGTAAGTCTTCCTGAAACTGTTTATTTACTAAATAATTGTCGTATCTATTTCTTAACGCGTTAAACTCTAATTCCCATGTCTTTGAATCTTCTGTCTTATTCTCTATTATTTGGTTTAGGAATTTAAGTAATTCCTCTACTATTGCGTCTGCCTTTTCTACACTCGTATGGTCTTTTAGGTCCCCTACTCTACACTTTATCAATTCTAAGTTTTCCTTGTTGCCTACTGTCTCTTTTAAAGTCGCCCAAATCCTGGATATAAATTCGCTTAACTGGCGTTTCAGTTCTTTATGGGCTCTATCTAATTCTATGTAAGCTTGTTCCTGCAACGATTCGGACATTAATTAAAAGAACGATATCTAATTTAGTGTTTTTTTATTCTATTCATATTTCAATTATGGTAATTTTTCCCAATTTCCCGTACTTAAAACTTTATGCAAGTGACTTCTTAGCGACATTGATTATTGTTTAATCGTTCCATTAAACGTTTAATTCTTTATACTACTCGTAGTACTTTTTAATGAGATATAATTTAAATTTTCATATGAATATTTAACTTCCTTAACCGGCTTAGAATTCTTGCTCGCTTCGTTTACCGAGCGTGCGTAAACATTCGCTGTACCTCTGTTTATTTGTCTGTACGCTGACGTCCGCTGCTGCTTTGTTTTAAGCAGAAATGAAGCGTCAAAATGTTCGAGACTGCGCTGTGCTACTTTGTTTCAAGCAGAGACGAAGCGTCATAATTTTCGTGACTGCCATGTTCTGCTTTGTTTCAAGCAGAGCCGAAGCGTCAAAATTTTCGTGACTGCGCTGTTCTGCTTTTTCGACTTGAACTCGAATAAAATGATAAACTAAATGATCAAAACTAACGAATTTGTTTGTTGACTTTTCTTTATTTATCAAACTTAAATATAAACATAGTTTAATTTCTGTTTCCTAAAGTGGTTTCCATTAAGCTAGCTCAAAATTTGGTTTTGACTTGTCAAAAATAGCATTAAAATTTTCGATTGTATTTTTGGCTTCGGCCTTTAATTGTAACCATTTAAGCAAAATTATTTTATTCGGTCGTGTTTCGACATATTAGTTTTATTTGTATAATTTTAATTAATGTTTCCAAAATTTTTAATTTAAGGTCTCTAATTTTAGATATATGTATAATTTAAGAACAATTGTGGTCTTCTTTCTTAGGATTTTTTAGGAATTTGTTGTATTTTTTGGTTGTAGCTCCTTTCAGTTTGCGTTCCTTAAATCTCTGCCGTAGTTGATTTATTTCCTCCCAAACTTCGTGTGTCCTGTCCCACGGGATTGGATGATCTTCGTCTGTTACGAGTGCCTTCAAATAAGCTAGTCGCCTCTTATCCTTTACCAGCTTACCTCCGCGTCGCTGCTTCGGTTCCGTTCTTCCTTCTGGCTGCGGTATTGCTGTAGCGGTTTTTTCCTTTCGAATTTGCTGCCGCTTTCGGTATTCCTCGATTGTTAACCTCGCCGGTCCCTGTCTCTTTATCTCCGATTGGATGTACTTCGGAGGTTGCACTTTAGTGTCCTTCACGTTTTGTGGAATGTACTCCATTTGCTTGATGAATTTTTCCAGATATTTTCCCTTTCCTGTTAATTTTTGAAATTTCCATTTTTATTAGTAAGGAAATTTTAATCTGTTTTTTTTTTAAAAATGTTTTACTCTTTAAAATAAGATATAGTGAAATGTGCGATTTTGCAGTCCAATAAATTTATAAAATTATTCACCACTTAATCGAATTAACATGTGCGACTTTGAATTCAGATTACTGAAATGTTAAAATTTATTTAACATGTGTCATTTGAAAACAGACGCCTAAGACAAAACCGACATTATACAACGAACTGTATACTTTACGCGTTTTGTTTTTGACTCTATTGTATTGCTATTATTAACAATTCGCTTCAATCATCCTCACTTTACCACGTTAAATATAATTTATTTAAGTTAATAAAGTACTCCTGATTTTGCTAATTTGTTACTCACAGCAACCAATAACGTAAATTTGGAAGTTTTGGATTTGAATTTTAAAAATTCGTCTTTAATTAATTATTATACGTTTCCCTGCATTTCTGCTTTTCACTTATTGAACTTTTATTCAACTTTCACTTCTACAAGCTAAAGATTTCTAAAGCCTTTTTGATTATTTAATTTGATTCAAATTACAACTGTAAATTACAACTTGATGTTATTCCAAAGTTACTATCCATTTGAACTTTTGATTTTTATGTGTTTCAATTTCCTCATCTAAATTGAATTTCATTCTGTTTAATTTCCAGCCAATCTTAAGTTAATCTAAAGTCGTTTAAAACTCCAACTTTTTAACTGATTAGCTTTAAATTTGATTAAATTTTAAATACCTTCTTTTTCCTTTAACTCCTTCTTGTTTTATTTCCCTTACTTTTAATTTAAGGTAAATTTCTAGTTAGTTTGAAATTCTTTCATTTGTTTGTTTAACATTGTTTTTTATAATATTCAAAAATTAATCCTCTTTATCTATACTAAATAATTTCTTAAACCTATGGAATAGCTTCCCGAGTGAAAAGGGTCGACCTCAGTAAAGATTTTGTCCAGCTAATGCTATTGGACAGATAAGTTTGCCGTGCTTTTACGCTGGCATCCTTTTGATGAAACCGATGATTTTGGGACCTGAAAGTTATTTCATGGTTTATATAAAATTAAAATATAATGTATTTTACTATATTAAATTCTTTTGATTCTCTCCTTTTCACTTTTTCCTATTTTTTAATTCTAATTCTATTTTTCACTTCTTTAATTTCACTGTTTTAGTTTTTCCTGAAATTATTTTTTCACTTTTTTACAAATTTTCCTTTGTCCTTTTAAAACTTGTTCCTCGCTCTCTTAACTTCTAACTTTTACTAACTTTCAACTTATATCTTTTCCTTTACACTTAAACGTCCTAACTGCAGCATTTCAATTAACTGCTACACAGTTATTATTTCACTGTTTTAAAATTTCCTGGCAACTTTATTTCTACTTATTGTTTCACTTTCTTACAAAGTGACTGTTTTTCACTGTCACATATAACTTCCTAACTGCTTCAATTCCTTATTATATTATATTTTATTTTTACTTACTTTATTCCTTATCGAGCGATTCTCGGCTCGAAAATACCGGCTGCGCCAATTTGTTGTAGTGTCTTCGGGTGGTCTTTTCTCGATTTCAATTGTCCTCGGGACAATTAAAAAAACTCCTTGTTTGGTAATTTTAATTGCTTCCCACAATTACAATTACAAGTTACACAATTATTCACTGCCTACAGGCATATCTGTGGCCACAAACCATAAGGGCCTGACTCCGTTTTGCTTACTTTTCAGGAGAATGATTTAAAGTTTCACTTCATTTACTTATTTTATTTATTTATTCATTTATTTAACTTTTTGTTTAGCAGAATTGGCTGCGATTTCTACTTTATTTATTTATTTATAGGTTAATGCAAAAAAAAATAAAAAAAATGTAATAATGTAAATGTAATTTATATAATTTGGCTTTTAGAGTATAACTTCTATGATAAACTTGCTACAACTATAAAAATAAATATTGAAATTAGATTAAAATAAGCTCAATTTAATAGCAATGACAATAACTCAAATCCTAATTTGAGTTAAACAAATTCTATTCGTGGCCACGTATGTACATATTATATTTATGTTGTATGTATGAATGGAATCAAATCACATACACACGATACATACGATATGGAAAATTACGAAAATAATTTTCAAACATGAACATAAGCAATCCTTTCGATGAATACAATATGACTACTACACTTTCAGTCAAGAAAATTTTCAGAGATTTTCAGGAAAAGCCTTTGGCTAATCTTATTTCTTTTGGCATATAAACTAGAAGAGCCATCGCTTCATTACTTTCAGTTTGATGCAAATATTTTTCTAAAATTATATTCTTCCATATACCCTCGGTGCTCCTAACGAGACTTGCCATCAGATGCCAGCAACGCCTCCTGACCACACCGGAAAATCATCTTGAATAGCTCCAGAGTTAAACAATTATTATATATTTCTAACATCCACTTTGTTTTCATTTTACGTTTTTCCAAGAAAAACACGTTCTTTAGTAAAATGTTAACATAAGAGAACATATTTTTATTTTCAATTTTCTCAGGCACTATTCTAGGTACAGACCTCGTTCAGGTATCAAAAGTTTTAGAAAAATGTTAGTTTTCTAGATTTCGGGTTGTCATTTTCGGCAAGTGTTCCTAAGTGGCCAGCAACGGCGCCGGAAAAATCTGGAAAATTCAGAATGGAATCTGGATTTTCTCCGGAACTACATTAGATAGAGTACTCATTCATGTACTCCAAGTTCCGGAGAAATGTCCTCTTCGAGATAGAATACGTTTCATCGAGGTAGAAAATGTTTAGATAGCCAGCAACGGTAATTAACCAATTTGAAGACTGCAAATTGGTATCTCAATTACCTCTGTACCAGACCAAGGTCGGGCAATAATTTTTATGCACGAATGTGAGGAAGAACATCCTCTTCAAGATAGAACAGGTGTCGTTTAGGTAGAAAATGTTTAAATACCCAGCAACGGTAATTAACCAATTTGGAGACCCCAAATTGGGATCTCTGTTATCTCTGTTCCAGAGCAAGGTAGGGTAATAATTTTTATGCCCGAATGCGAGGAAGAACATCCTCTTCAAGATAGAACAGGTGTCATTTAGGTAGAAAATGTTTAAATAGCCAGCAACGGTAATTAACCAATTTGGAGACCCCAAATTGGGATCTCTGTTATCTCTGTTCCAGAGCAAGGTAGGGTAATAATTTTTATGCACGAATGTGAGGAAGAACATACTCTTCAAGATAGAACAGGTGTCGTTTAGGTAGAATATGTTTAAATACCCAGCAACGGTAATTAACCAATTTGGAGACCCCAAATTGGGATCTCTGTTATCTCTGTTCCAGAGCAAGGTAGGGTAATAATTTTTATGCACGAATGTGAGGAAGAACATCCTCTTCAAGATAGAATAGGTGTCGTTTAGGTAGAAAATGTTTAAATACCCAGCAACGGTAATTAACCAATTTGGAGACCCCAAATTGGGATCTCTGTTATCTCTGTTCCAGAGCAAGGTAGGGTAATAATTTTTATGCCCGAATGCGAGGATCAATGTCCTCTTCGATATGTATTAGGTTTCATCGAGGTAGAAAATGTTTAAATACCCAGCAACGGTAATTAACCAATTTGGAGACCCCAAATTGGGATCTCAAAAATCTCTGTACCAGAGCAAGGTGCGACAATAATTTTTATGCACGAAATTGAGGAGCAATGCCTCTTGGAGATATAATAGGTTTCACCGAGGTAGAAAATGTTTAAATAGCCAGCAACGGTATCTAAATACATTGAATTATCGCTATTTTGAAATAGATTTGTATGAAAACGGTTCATCGGATTTTCAAGATCTTTGTGTTAAAAAGTTTCTGAAAGAGTCCTCTTTCGATCCCCACAGCTGTCATTTTGTCGACATTAGCACTTCTTCACAACAGATTGTAAACAAAGGAGAAAAACATTTTCATTTGCAATTTTCTCAGGCATTTTAAGACCCACAGACTTCGTTTATGTATCAAAATTTTTGTAAAAGTCTCGGCTTTCCGCCTATCGAGTTGTCATTTTGGACAACTGCTCCTAAGTGGCCAGCAACTGTACTTGACCAATCTGGAGAATTATCGGGTTTATATCTAGGACCGAGCAAGCTAAGGCAATAGTTTTTATGCACAAATGTGAAAAGGAATATCCTCTTCCAGATAGAACAGGTGTCATTAAGGTAGAAAATGTTTAAATAGGTCAGCAGCGGTTCTGAACTTTCTTTAAAATACGTGTATGGATTTTCTTTAATATATAAATAAATCTAAAGGCTACAATGGTTGTTTTACTTTTTAATGCTTGCTATTAATTTTCGCTATAGAATTGCATACTTGGTAGGTATCCTGTCGCATCACAATTTTCAGCAGCTGCTCTTGAAACATCGAGGATATTATTGGAAATATCTTTGAAACCAAGCAAGCTACTCGTTGCAGTGTCAAAAAATGTGTAAAAATATAGTCCTTA
Organism: Myopa testacea; assembly: GCA_949629155.1. Classification (NCBI taxonomy): domain Eukaryota; kingdom Metazoa; phylum Arthropoda; class Insecta; order Diptera; family Conopidae; genus Myopa; species Myopa testacea. The sequence continues at coordinate 18,742,021 of OX451347.1, forward strand.
AGATAGGGTAGGCGTGGTTTAGGTAGAAAATTTTTTAAACCTCAGCAATGGCAATTTTCTGTTGGGTTCCACATACTCTTTTTAAAATTTGCCCAATTAGTCTGATTTATTGAATTACTAGATATTTTATAATAATCCAGGGAGATAGATCATAATTTTTCCTTCAAAACTGCATATTAGGTTTTCTTATTGCAATTATCGTTTATTTTTAATAATTTTTCCTAAAAATCATCAAAACTACGTTCCACACAGCAACGAAAAAAATAAACGACCCTAAATCGTTGCTAACTTTCGTTGCTATTTGCACGCACGTTACGAAATTAACAACGAAAACGAAGTCAGTGACTCTGTGTTGTTCTTTTCGTCGGCATTTAGATTTTGTAATGTTTTTGTGTTTTGTAATCGGACAAGGATAGGAATAAGAAGCATCGTATATTCCTTGATACAATTGTTTTTAGTTTTGGTACATCAAAAAGTCCGTTTTCTCTCAATTGGAAGAGGTATTATTCATCCGTGCAACCTTGTTGGCAAAGTTTATTATTAATAAATCTAACGTATAGTAAAGTTCGGTCGCAGTATCCCAAGATTAAGCAAGAATTTAGGATTGTGTCTGTTCATGTGCCTGTGATTGTTGTATCAAATGTTTGTGTTATTTTTAATTTAATCCATTTTTTACCTGTTTTTATTATTTGTGTTAGCGTTTTTGTATAAATTTTAAAAGTTTAAAGGAGCAGATAGGGATCCGCAGGGAAACACCCACCGAGTTGTTGTTCTTAATGTAGCTTAAATTGGGATCCATCGGGTAACGCCAATCGTATTGTTGTTTTTGCTGATGTAGCTTACGGAGCAGATTCCAAGAACAACAAATTCATCGGCTTAAATAGGGCGCTTGTCTACCCCACCGATGTTGTTGTTGTTGTTGCTGCAGTTGTTGTTTTTGATGTTGACTCCAACAACAACAACAACTTTTGTTGATCTTTTGTTGATCTCTTGATCTTGAACTATACATAATTGTTACAAAATAAAATTTAACCCAAACTTACCCACTCCTATTTATGTATTTTAAGCAATAATAATTTAAAATAAACTTTATAATAGATATTAATTGATTCGCTGAAACCATGAATAGTTTTGTAGTAGTTGGCGTTGATGTTATATTTCAAGTCAATTTAGCAAAAAAATATACGAGTGGCTGAAGAGCTCAAATTTCGGTACCTCATATGGTTTAGGATATAAAGCTCGTAAATCTTTGAACTTCAAGGTGCTGTAACTCGAAAATCAGACGAGAGCGACAAAAAGTGTTGTTGTTGTTGTTGGAGTTAGCATAAGAAACAACAACAGCAGTAAAATTTGAGCTCTTCAGCCACTCGTATATTTTTTTGCTAAATTGACTTGAAATATAACATCAACGCCAACTACTACAAAACTATTCATGGTTGCAGCGAATCAATTAATATCTATTATAAAGTTTATTTTAAATTATTATTGCTTAAAATACATAAATAGGAGTGGGTAAGTTTGGGTTAAATTTTATTTTGTAACAATTATGTATAGTTCATAGAGATTTTATTATTTGTTTTTCACGGCGGTGCCACGAAGTAAAGTGTAGTAAAACGCTTTGTAATATTTTATAGTCAAAAACTATTATAAATTCTTAAATAGTATCTAAAGCTATACAAATGGTAGCAAAAAATATTAAAAAATCATGCAATAAAATCATCCATGTCACGACGATCCACAATCCAATCTGTCCCCCGTGTAAACGCTGTCGGCGACACGGCCGATGAATAGTTCCAAACGTGCGACACGTGTCGCACGTGTAAACACGGCATAATAGTATGTCAATGATTACGCGATTGTGATTTTAAAAATTCGTTCTCTCCTAAGATCCTGGACTGATCGCGATGAAAAAAACATCTATCGAAAGATAAAAGCCTCTACTTTCTTATTATTGGCATAATTATATGGGTTACTTAGACATTATATTTAGAAAAAAATTAATGAATGGAAAAAATTAGTACGAAAAATCTAAATTTCCATTTTTCTCCAAAACTAAACGCTTTTCGACAAAATATTATTTTACATAAATGACAGATAATTCAATTACCTTTCCAGCAATACCAATAACATACAGGTATCTTGTAAAGTTTAGGAGATACAGGCCTGAACTTTTTCAACTTTAAAGGGCTATAACTCTGGAACGACAAGAGATCAACAAAAGTTGTTGTTGTTGTTGTGGTCAGCACCAAAACAACAACAACAACATCGGTGGGGTAGACAAGCGCCCTATCTGTTCCAATTCATCTTTTGCTACTGGTTTCGGAGTTATGGTGCTTTGGAATTTTAATTTATTTGCCTAATATCTCCTTAACTACAGAAGGTATCCGGTTGGAACAGATTACTGTCTTCCCGAAAAGGCCCATTGAATTGTTGTTTTTGTTGTTGTTGTTGTTTGTGATGGACACACCTAAAACAACAAAAACTTCCGTCGCTCTTCCCTACTTTCAAAGTTATAGCCCTTTGAAATTAGTATCCCTATATCTTCTAAACTATAGAAGATATCCGGTATAGATATATAACGTTAGAAACGTAAGTTAAATACCTTTCATTTATGTAAAGTAAGATTTTACAAAAAAATGTATATTTTTGGAGAAAACGCGATTTTAATATTTGTACTATTTCTGGCCCATTATTAAAGTAAAACAAGTCATTAACCCACATAATTGTTCGGAAAATAACGAACTAGAAGTCAGTAGGTTTATTTTAGGGCGTGTATGCGTCCTCCGTCGTTCGGCCTACGGCCGCGCTTTTTGATTATAACCCTCAGTATGTCAAACACCGGCTACGCAACAGAATAGTGTTTTGTGGCCAATTTTAGGCCAAAAATCGCGCGCTTTTTCATAACAATATTTAATTTTCTTAGCTTTCTTCTAAAATGCTGATGTCTCCAAAAATATGAATTTTTCGGTAAAATTTTACTTTACATAAATGAAAGGTATTTAACTTACGTTTCTAACGGTATATATCTATACCGGATATCTTCTATAGTTTAGAAGATATAGAGTTACTAATTTCAAATTTCAAAGGGCTATAACTTTGAAAGTAGGGGAGAGCGACGGATGTTTTGGTTGTTTTTGGTGTCTCCATCACAAACAACAACAAAAACAACAATTCGATTGACCTTTTCGGGAAGACAGTAACTTAAGCCAATTAACTTACATCATTTTGGGGAGATCAGGAGACTAGATGTTATTAGCTTTCTATACCTATTTTTCATATCGTATTCGGTGTATTAGTTTAGGAGAAGTCGTAGTTTAAAGTTTAAAAAGAACCTCACTTCACGTACTATTTTACTTGTTTCTCTGACTACACAGAAAATGAAAAATTTTTATGAAAAATCGCGTGATTTTTCATAAACATTGAAGTTAACTTTGAAACAACAATTTTTTTCTTCCAAACTGACACATTAAGGTATAGAACAAATTAAGCCGAAACAACAATGGCGCGTTAGGTCGGTCGCGCTTTGATCGGCGTTTGATAGACTTTACAAACACTTTACGATAAAATCTCCCATGACGCTCGAGTTTCATTTTCTAAAACACAATGGCGCGTTAGATAGGTGCTCATGTTCTACTAAGCACTGTTGAATTCTTCAAAATACCTTGGTTATGGCTCCAAGTAATGTAGAGCGCATTGTAAAAGTTGCAGTTATATTGCACAACTTTATAAAGCTAAATGACGATGCGTACTGCACAAAAGAATACGTGGATCCAACAATTCCAGCGCAGAATTATTACGCATGCGAGACACCCTCAAGAATTATCTGTTTTCAAATAAAATTTAACACTTGAGCAAATAAAACTATCGATCTTAATTAGCATTTCTATATTTTATTATTTCTTCATTTCATTCTTTTAAAATTGAAATGTCAAACGCAAGTGCTAGTTGAAGTAGAACCAACTGGTGCGTTTGAACGAGATTTACGTGATACAGAAAAATTTACGATATAACGCCTAAGGTCGTATTGTGAATTGCAAGATTCCGTGTGTTCAATAATATCTGTCAAAGCGCGACCGACCTAACGCTCCATTGTAGTTTCGGCTTTACAATTATGGAAACAAGCCAATTATGGCTTGTTCTTTACCTTTAAAATGGTAAATATGTTATACTTACTATTGTATTACATTACTTTAGCTTTACTTTTCTGTAAACAAACAAGTGTAAACACAGAAAAAACATTTGAAATTAAAAAATTTTGGCTACATTCAAGACATGTTCATTGTGATTGTTTTTGTTGTTGATATTGTTTTTGTAGTTGTTGTCTCTACCCAGGAAAACAAACCCCGCCCCTCGCCCCGCCCCCGTATAGGAGTTATGAGCCTTCAAAGTTTGAAGCTTTTACGCCCTATATCTCCATAATCCCTGCACATATAGGAACGATATATACATACATCGTTAGAAAGGTAATTTTAATATCTATAATTTATCTTTTAGAGATTTTTTAGAAAAGCTTTTAGTTTTCCCGCAAATCGCTCAGATCGCAAATAAAGTTCAGAAGCCTGTGTCAACGTTTGCATTTTAACAAAGTAGAGTTAATAAGCTATTTACAGGTGCTTTTTTTATTAAAATCGGTTCACTAATTCGGGAGAAAACGAACATACAAATTTGCCAAAACTACGTTTTCCTAATGGAATGATTATTCTGTTTATTAAAATAACCACTCTGTCAAATGTTAAGGTACCTCAACAAGAAATCATGTTCAATTTTTTGTTGTTGTTGTTTGTGTTGTTGAAATGAGCAATTTTTATAAAAAAAATCGCGCGATAAATCCAAGATGGTTGACCAGTCCCCGAAGAAACATGGCCACTTCCGGTTATAACGATCTCAAATAACGGTAAAAAAAGAGAAAAAAATCTGAGCTTGGCAGTTGTTCTCCATTTGTTCCGAAATGGGCATAGGTAAAGAATGCCCTATCTCCACATCTCTCGAGAAGAATCTCCACATCAAGGTCATGTTATTTTCTTTGATAGCCTGCAAGATCCAGATTCTAACTGCGCTAAAAATCATCAGGCATATGTCGGGGACGCTGGCGCAGTTTCGATGTTTTTGTCGTTGGTTTTCAAGGATACTCCAACAACAACATCATATTGCTCCCTGTCATCTCGTTTCGGAGTTATAGCCGTTTAAATTTGTAAAATTTTGGGCCAATATCTCCGCAACTGTAAGAGCTACGTACATGTGGGCATGCCTTGTATTAAAATTATCTTTAATTTACGTAAGACAATACGTTATCGAAAAATTATTACTTTTCAAGAAAACTGAAATATTAAATTTTTTATATATATTAATTTTTGTTCAATCATTAATTTTGTACTAAGTAAAATGTATAATTACCCTATATACTTATCTCAATATTAAAAGATTAGATTACCTTACCCAACGTCCAATATTTATGCGATCTCGCCCAGGTTAACCACTTGATTTTATTTTGCTTGCGTAGAAGTGGTTTTCGCATGGCAATCCGACCATGTAATCCTGCTTTTCTTAAGCGCCTTTTGACTGTTGTCAAACTTATGGGTTCAGGACGAGCTGCATTTATTCCAGCTGTATTTTCCGGACCGGAAATTCCGGTGCTGTTTTCGTTATGCTGGGTTTACTTATCACTGTGATTGCGCGATCTTCTGCTGGTGTGGTTTTTTTGCCGCCCTGGTTGGTCGCATTCTGTTGCTTAAACTGCCAGTAGCTTCATATTTTTTAATGTTGTAGTCCACGGTTCTTCGGTTCAAATTCAAAAGCTTAGCTATTTGCGGTCACTTTTAACGGTGGTATGGTGGGATACTATTAGAGCACGCGCTTCAATAGATAACTCTTTTTTAGCTGACATTTTTTTAAACTGTTTTGAATATTTAAAAAAACACCTGATATTTTTTAAAAATCAACTCTTTACTCAACTAATGTTAAATATAGAATGAAATGCAGATTGAAATTTGAGAAGAATAATATGCCCCAAACCACCTGCATCCAGATTTTAAATTGACCGTTGGAAAAATTTTGTAGAAAACGGGTTTTTTTACCTGAACTACTAATTTGGGGTTTTTCATAAAAACCGTTTAACCCACTTAACCTACCTGTTTGCGGTACATACAAAAAATTTTGGGTTCTTTTTATAAGTGCGTGAACTTAACTAAGTCGCGAACTTTAACAGAGTTCTGTTCTCTGTTATGCAAGCCATACACGTTACAAGTGCGTGAAGTTAAATACGTCGCGAACTTTAACAGAGTTCTGTTCTCTGTTAAGATCGCGACGTCGCGAACTCTAACAGAGCTCTGTTAACTCCGCTGTAATTGACTTCTTAGCTGCGAGTGTACCAGATGAGTATGCCGAGGTGAGATCTAAGCCATATTAAAAGTCACAGTCATAAATATTTATGAATGAAAAATCAAAACAAAACCCAATTACCATTTTTTTAAAAAGAAATTTTGAAATTGGCCTTATATTATATATATATGTATATATACATACATTCAAGGCCGGTCAAGGTGTTCTTTAAAAGATGACACCGTTCGTAAACCAGGCTTAGTGCGTTGATGAAACCTTCAGTGTCAGAAAGCCAATGAATACTGCCACTAACTGTGAGAAAATGGTTGAGACGGCTATAGCCGAAATTTTGTAAATCGCGTTTGAAGTTGGCCATATATTACATACACGGTGGCCAATCAAGGAGTTGTATACAAGGTGCCATCGTTCGTAAACCAGGCTTAGTGCGTTGATGAAACCTACAGTGGCTGAAAGCCAATGCATACAGCCACTAACTGTGGGAAAATGGTTGAGACGGTTATAGCCGAAATTCTGTAAATCGCGTTTGAATTTGGCCATATATTACATACACGGTGGCCAATCAAGGAGTTGTATAATAGATGCCACCGTTCGTAAACCAGGCTTAGTGCGTTGATGAAACCTTTAGTGGTTGAAAGCCAATGAAAACAGCCACTAACTGTGAGAAAATGGTTGAGACGGTTATAGCCGAAATTTTGTAAATCGTATTTGAAGTTGGCCATATATTACATACACGGTGGCCGGTCAAGGAGTTGTATAAAATATGCCACCGTTCGAAAACCAGGCTTAGTGCGTTGATGAAACCTTTAGTGGTTGAAAGCCAATGAATACAGCCACTAACTGTGAGAAAATGGTTGAGACGGTTATAGCCGAAATTTTGTAAATCGCGTTTGAAGTTGGCCATATATTACATACACGGTGGCCGGTCAAGGAGTTGTATAAAAGATGCCACCGTTCGTAAACCAGGCTTAGTGCGTTGATGAAACCTTCAGTGTCAGAAAGCCAATGAATACAGCCACTAAGTGTGAGAAAATGGTTGAGACGGTTATAGCCGAAATTTTGTAAATCGCGTTTGAAGTTGGCCATATATTACATACACGGTGGCCGGTCAAGGAGTTGTATAAAAGATGCCACCGTTCGAAAACCAGGCCTAGTGCGTTGATGAAACCTTTAGTGGTTGAAAGCCAATGAATACAGCCACTAACTGTGAGAAAATGGTTGAGACGGTTATAGCCGAAATTTTGTAAATCGCGTTTGAAGTTGGCCATATATTACATACACGGTGGCCGGTCAAGGAGTTGTATACAAGGTGCCACCGTTCGTAAACCAGGCTTAGTGCGTTGATGAAACCTTCAGTGGTTGAAAGCCAATGAATACAGCAACTAACTATGAGAAAATGGTTGAGACGGTTATAGCCGAAATTTTGTAAATCGCGTTTGAAGTTGGCAATATATTACATACACGGTGGCCGCTCAAGGAGTTGTATACAAGGTGCCATCGTTCGTAAACCAGGCTTAGTGCGTTGATGAAACCTACAGTGGCTGAAAGCCAATGCATACAGCCACTAACTGTGGGAAAATGGTTGAGACGGTTATAGCCGAAGTTCTGTAAATCGCGTTTGAATTTGGCCATATATTACATACACGGTGGCCAATCAAGGAGTTGTATAATAGATGCCACCGTTCGTAAACCAGGCTTAGTGCGTTGATGAAACCTTTAGTGGTTGAAAGCCAATGAATACAGCCACTAACTGTGAGAAAATGGTTGAGACGGTTATAGCCGAAATTTTGTAAATCGCGTTTGAAGTTGGCCATATATTACATACACGGTAGCCGGTCAAGGAGTTGTATAAAATATGCCACCGTTCGAAAACCGGGCTTAGTGCGTTGATGAAACCTTTAGTGGTTGAAAGCCAATGAATACAGCCACTAACTGTGAGAAAATGGTTGAGACGGCTATAGCCGAAATTTTGTAAATCGCGTTTGAAGTTGGCCATATATTACATACACGGTGGCCGGTCAAGGAGTTGTATAAAAGATGCCACCGTTCGTAAACCAGGCTTAGTGCGTTGATGAAACCTTCAGTGTCAGAAAGCCAATGAATACTGCCACTAACTGTGAGAAAATGGTTGAGACGGCTATAGCCGAAATTTTGTAAATCGCGTTTGAAGTTGGCCATATATTACATACACGGTGGCCGGTCAAGGAGTTGTATAACAGATGCCACCGTTCGAAAACCAGGCTTAGTGCGTTGATGAAACATTTAGTGGTTGAAAACCAATGAATACAGCCACTAACTGTGAGAAAATGGTTGAGACGGCTATAGCCGAAATTTTGTAAATCGCGTTTGAAGTTGGCCATATATTACATACACGGTGGCCGGTCAAGGAGTTGTATAACAGATGCCACCGTTCGAAAACCAGGCTTAGTTCGTTGATGAAACCTTTAGTGGTTGAAAGCCAATGAATACAGCCACTAACTGTGAGAAAATGGTTGAGACGGTTATAGCCGAAATTTTGTAAATCGCGTTTGAAGTTGGCCATATATCACATACACGGTGGCCGGTCAAGGAGCTGTATAAAAAATGCCACCGTTCGAAAACCAGGCTTAATGCGTTGATGAAACCTTTAGTGTCTGAAAGCCAATGAATACAGCCACTAACTGTGAGAAAATGGTTGAGACGGTTATAGCCGAAATTTTGTAAATCGCGTTTAAGTTGGCAATATATTACATACATGGTGGCCGCTCAAGGAGTTGTATACAAGGTGCCATCGTTCGTAAACCAGGCTTAGTGCGTTGATGAAACTTACAGTGGCTGAAAGCCAATGCATACAGCCACTAACTGTGGGAAAATGGTTGAGACGGTTATAGCCGAAATTCTGTAAATCGCGTTTGAATTTGGCCATATATTACATACACGGTGGCCAATCAAGGAGTTGTATAATAGATGCCACCGTTCGTAAACCAGGCTTAGTGCGTTGATGAAACCTTTAGTGGTTGAAAGCCAATGAATACAGCCACTAACTGTGAGAAAATGGTTGAGACGGTTATAGCCGAAATTTTGTAAATCGTGTTTGAAGTTGGCCATATATTACATACACGGTAGCCGGTCAAGGAGTTGTATAAAATATGCCACCGTTCGAAAACCAGGCTTAGTGCGTTGATGAAACCTTTAGTGGTTGAAAGCCAATGAATACAGCCACTAACTGTGAGAAAATGGTTGAGACGGTTATAGCCGAAATTTTGGAAATCGCGTTTGAAGTTGGGCATATATTACATACACGGTGGCCGGTCAAGGAGTTGTATAAAAGATGCCACCGTTCGAAAACCAGGCTTAGTGCGTTGATGAAACCTTTAGTGGTTGAAAGCCAATGAATACAGCCACTATCTGTGAGAAAATCGTTGAGACGGTTATAGCCGAAATTTTGTAAATCGCGTTTGAAGTTGGCCATATATTACATACACGGTGGCCGGTCAAGGAGTTGTATACAAGGTGCCACCGTTCGTAAACCAGGCTTAGTGCGTTGATGAAACCTACAGTGGTTGAAAGCCAATGAATACAGCCACTAACTGTGAGAAAATTGTTGAGACGGTTATAGCCGAAATTTTGTAAATCGCGTTTGAAGTTGGGCATATATTACATACACGGTGGCCGGTCAAGGAGTTGTATAAAAGATGCCACCGTTCGAAAACCAGGCTTAGTGCGTTGATGAAACCTTTAGTGGTTGAAAGCCAATGAATACAGCCACTATCTGTGAGAAAATCGTTGAGACGGTTATAGCCGAAATTTTGTAAATCGCGTTTGAAGTTGGCCATATATCACATACACGGTGGCCGGTCAAGGAGTTGTATAAAAGATGCCACCGTTCGTAAACCAGGCTTAGTGCGTTGATGAAACCTACAGTGGTTGAAAGCCAATGAATACAGCCACTAACTGTGAGAAAATTGTTGAGACGGTTATAGCCGAAATTTTGTAAATCGCGTTTGAAGTTGGCCATATATCACATACACGGTGGCCGGTCAAGGAGTTGTATAAAAGATGCCACCGTTCGTAAACCAGGCTTAGTGCGTTGATGAAACCTTTAGTGTCTGAAAGCCAATGCATACAGCCACTAACTGTGAGAAAATGGTTGAGACGGTTATAGCCGAAATTTTGTAAATCGCGCTTGAAGTTGGCCATATATCATATACACGGTGGCCGGTCAAGGAGTTGTCTAAAAGATGCCACCGTTCGTAAACCAGGCTTATTGCGTTGATGAAACCTACAGTGGCTGAAAGCCAACGAATACAGCCACTAACTGTGAGAAAATGGTTGAGACTGTTATAGCCGAAATTCTGTAAATCGCGTTTGAAATTGGCCATATATTACATACACGGTGGCCGCTCATGGAGTTGTATACAAGGTGTCACCTTTCGTAAACCAGGCTTAGTGCGTTGATGAAACCTACAGTGGCTGAAAGCCAACGAATACAGCCACTAACTGTGAGAAAATGGTTGAGACGGTTATAGCCGAAATTCTGTAAATCGCGATTGAAGTTGGCCATATATTACATACACGGTGGCCGCTCATGGAGTTGTATACAAGATGCCACCTTTCGTAAACCAGGCTTAGTGCGTTGATGAAACCTTCAGTGGCTGAAAGCCAATGCATACAGCCACTAACTGTAGAAAAATGGTTGAGACGGTTATAGCCGAAATTTTGTAAATCGCGTTTGAAGTTGGCCATATATTACATACACGGTGGCCGCTCAAGGAGTTGTATACAAGGTGCCACCGGTCGTAAACCAGGCTTAGTGCGTTGATGAAGCCTTCAGTGGCTGAAAGACAATGAATATAGCCACTAACTGTGAGAAAATGGTTGAGAAGGTTATAGCCGAAATTTTGTAAATCGCGTTTGAAGTTGGCATATATAACATACACCATGGCCGGTGAAAGAGTTGTATAAAAAATGCCACCGTTCGTAAACCAGGCTTAGTGCGTTGATTAAACCTACAGTGCCTAAAAGCCAATGAATACAGATAGACTTTTCAGGAATAGGTAGGTGTTATAGTGACCTCTCGAACTGTATACAACGTTTGTCCAAGTTATGTTTTTTGTTGAACAAAATGTGTATGAGAAGTGCTTCTGGAGGTACACTGGGTAACATTGGCCACTGACGCCACATCCTTGCCTGTGCACGGATGAATTTTTCAGGAATAGGTAGCTGATATATTGACCTTTCCAACAATATACATACTGTTTTCAGATTATATGTTTTACTAAACGAATAAGTAAATCTGAATGACACCTTACCTTGGCACTGCTAATTATGCACGAATTTAAATTCGTATTTCGGTTTGTGTCTTTGCTAAAGTCGCGTCGGATTTACGAATTTAACTTCACGAACTTTCAAAAACAACATAATTGGAAATTTGTACGGATGTAAATTTAAACCACAATTTTTATTGCTCTCGTATAGTTCCGGGGCGAAAACCCTTTTTTAAGAATAAGAGGAGTCACGCTCTGGTCGTCCAATCGTTGGAAAAGCTGATGAAATCCTTGAAGAAGTCCAGCAAAATAAGCATATTAGCAATCGATATTGGTATGGAGCTAGGCATTAACCACAAAACTGTTTTAAGCCATCTACACAAGGCTGGATAGCAAAACATGCTTGATATGTGTTCCTCATGAGTTGAGCGAGAAAAGCATGGTTTACAGAATTAACATCAGCTATGCGCTGCAAAACCCCAATGAAATCGACCTTTTTTTGAAACGTGTCATAACCGGTGATGAGAAATGGGTCCCGTATGATAATCGGAAGGGTCAAAAATCGTGGGCAAGGGATGGAGAGCGGTCACAAACGTTCGAAAAGGCAGGATTAACGTTGAAAAACGTTATACTGTGTGTATGGTGGGACTGGAAGGAAATCCTCCACCATGAGCTACTTCCAGTTGGTCGAACAATTGATTCTCAACTCTATTGTAAACAACTGGAGAGATTACGCCAGGCAATTGAAAGGAAAAGCCGAAATTGACTAATATAGGGTCCGCAATCTAACGTTTTTTTTTCAACTAGTGCTTATTTCGTGAATGGTAACACTTAGCTCATGTCTGATTTGACAAATAATTAGTTTTATCCTTCCGCTGAACGAATATGGTTGTGTATACGCTTGAACAACGCTGGGAAATATTGCGACATTACTTTGAAAATCCGATGCCGATTTGGCCAAAAAAATCATCTTTTCAGATGAAGCTCATTCTGATCTTGGCGGGTATGTAAACAAGCAAAATTGTCGCATTTGGGGCACAGAAAACCCGCACGCATACATTGAAAAGCCGGTGCACCCAAAACGAGTCACTGTTTGGTGCGGATTTTGGTCCAGAGGCATAATTGGGCCATTTTTCTTCGAAAATGAGCAAGGAGTGGCCGTTACAGTCAATGGCGATCGTTATCGGGCCATGTTGACGAGGAGGATATTGGCAACATTTGGTTTCAACAGGACGGCGCTACTCGGAATACGTACATACATATGTAATAGGTGTAGGAATTAGGCATCATAGCACGAGGAATCAAATAAATGCCATTTTCAAGCCAAATAATCCGCATTATTAATTCCTACACTTAATATATATATACAAAATTAGTGCCTGTACCTCATTTTTATGGATGTTAAAGAAAGGTAATTCCATTTGCTTTTAAACTGTATATAAATATGTTAATACTTTGTCTTATAAGTAATTAATGCAGATTATGTAAAACAAGGACCAAAAAATCACAAAAATTCGTTATTTTATCACATTATCAATTTCAATAGATTAGAGTTGGGTAGTTCGTGAAGGAAGTAATCACATGCGTGAACAATGAGATCTACACCTTTTTCAGATGTACTTCAGAAATGTTCAAATGGATTTCAGAATAGCCAATTGTACTTCAGATTTTTACAAATGGACTTCAGAAATGTTCAATTGTAGGTAAGATTTTTACAAGTGGACTTCAGAAATTTTCAAATGGACTTCAGAAAATTTCAATTCGACTTCAGCAAAGCTTTACTAAGGTTTCAGACGTACTGTACTAAATATTTAGCAAGTTAATTGGGTTAATCAATCATAAACGAAAATTACACGTATTTTTTAGCTATCCATTGTCTTATAAAAGGTGCTCTATATCAGAAGATTCAAAAAGGAATTAAGATTTGCAGTATGAGATTGAATGGGTAATGATGCACCTTCATGATAAGAAAAACATAAAAACGTTAAAGTTAAGTGTCAGAGTTATCAACTTTCAAACTCAGATCTTAAGAAAATTGGACATTTTATATTTAATCCATCCATAATAATATATAAATGCAAAAGTCTGTCTTCTGTCTGTTACATTTTCATGCTACACCGCTGCACCGATTTTGATGAAATTTTATACGGAGATAATTTGAGCCCTGGGGAAGGACATAAGCTATTTTATAAAAAGACTACCTGGAAATGGTTTAAATTGGCGTGGCAATGATTTCAATCGACGTAATGAAGAAACTACAAAGCCTAGGAAGTTTAAATATTGTATGTTGATTGGTCTTACTATGCATAGATGTACTAAGACAAAACTAATAATTTTAGTCTGAATAGGAGCTTTTAATGAAAAGTTATTCAAGAGCGATATTGTGTTCGCTATGACTTAGACGCAAGGCGTCACGCATCTCTTAAACTGACAGAGACATTTGTAAATAATAAATAAAAACGCATAATTGCTTTACTTTTTAATATATGTTTAAGCTATTTTAATATATAGCTATATCGAAATTTGCATTCAAAATTTGCTCGTATATGCATCGCGCATAGACTAAGTTTAGGTGACCTCTGACGCCAAAGTTCTACGAGTGCATGCATCAAACCGATATCGTTGGAAAGATCTCGACGACCTCTTTTCAACGATGTATAGCATATATCGAAGTTATATTTCGGATTGATCGAAATTTGCATTCAATATTTGCTCTGATGTGAACAACGCATGTGTGAAAAACACGAATTTGAAATTCGTGTTTGTGGTTTGTGTCTCCGCTATTTACGAATTTAACTATCAAATACGCGAATTTAACTTCACGCACTTCACTGTGCCCAAGTTTCGAATAAAAATTTCGTATGGCAACATCTTCTGAAATTGATCTAACAAACAGACAACCTAACGAGCTGCTGAACTTTATGATGTTGATTTACCTACGGCGTAGGTCCTACGCAATACTGCCTAGCCAAACTGCATGTGCCTTCTCCTTTGCCAATTTTTTCAATTATTTCAACTTTTTCTTTTAAAGATAAAAATTTTGGTTTTTTTGAGGACATTTTTTTAAATAATAACCAAAAACTCGGAACAAATTCGCAGTTGCTCAAACACTGTTGCCACAAAAAATGTATGACTGACGACCTAAATACGAGATGACAGCATGCGGTTACCGTTATTATTTTACAGTTATCTTATACATACTATGTATTTACGTCATATTTTGAAAGTATCAATCAACAAATTTTTGTTCACGCCAGTGAGGCTCAAGTTATTCACACTATAGAGTACTAAATAGACAAAATTGACTGTTCATGCTAGCGGGGTGTTCATGCCATTGTAACGAGTTTTTAGTTTCCAGCCTGGATGAAGTTCAGTCTGTCCAGGGTTCGCTTAAAGGGGTCTCGTAACCCTCCAAGTTATTCAACCGAGACACGAATTTCGAACGACTGTTTTCACAGTCTAGCACTGACTCTTTTCAGAGTTCAGCTCGGTGGATTGGTTGTATTGGTTTTTACTCTTATATCTACTTAACAATTTCTATAACTTATAATACGTATAATGAGTGTGGTTGTGTCTACTCGAAACTAAGGGCAGAGTGCCACGCAGCAGACGGCTGTACAGATTCCCTATGTAAATCGCTTAAGCAGGAGTTCTTTTTAACCAGCGTGTTTCTCTACGGAAGGCTTAAAGTAAGGGAGGGAGCCTAAGTGCTTCCCTGCGGAAGGTCTAAAGTAAGGGCTTGGAAGCTCAAGTGCTTCCCGGCGGAAGGCCTTAATTTATCGAATCAAAATGCTGGTTAGGTTAATCTCCTGTTTAAGGGACTTTCCTACCGGTGGCGTGCAAATATTTTTGCACGCCGGTGGCCTGCGCCGATTGGTGAATGATAGGGCATTCACCGCGGACCGAAGTTGAATGGTAATATATAGGAATATTACCGTGGGCCGAAGCCGAATGGTGAATGATAAAGCATTCACCGCGGACCGAAGTCGAATGGTAATATATAGGAATATTACCGCGGGCCGAAGCCGATAGTGAAGTCGCAAGATTTGTTTAGGATCTTAAGTATGGCTTACCTTATACTCAGCGCAACTCGAATTTGAATGTTTTTGCCGTAGCCTTTTATGAGCTGGCTGCCGTAAACGGCACGCGTACAAACGGCTAGTGTCGATCATCACATTGTACATTGTGTGTTTGTATGTATGATGACGAAACCGGTTTTTGTGTTTGTTTCTTCTGTTTTCTGTTGATGCGTGTATACAAGAGTACAAACAAACATACTAAAAGAATTGATGCGAAGCTAAAAAAAAAATGTTTTGATCGCTGGTGGGATTTGAACCTGCGATCTGCGGTTTCCTAAGCTTGGTTTTGTTTTTAAAACAAGAGAACAATAAGAATGTTTTTGTCGCTTAACGCTGCGACTGCGCTGCGACTGTGTTTATGCTATTCTTCGTTCTATCTTACTTATTTCTATATTCTGATATTTCAGTTTTCTTATTATATATTTCTAGTTAATTAATCTTATTTGTAATAATCTTATATTTAGCTTATTTGTAACGTGTGTGCACGTTACAGTCTATCCTTACAAAGGTTTGTAAAAAAAAGAAAGATAAGAAAAAAAAAAGATTTTGTTTTCAGGGTGGAAACAAGAAATAATTTCAAATTAAATTCAAATTCATATTTTCTTAATCTTAATTCTTGCTATTTTAATTTTACTTATAATATTTTCTTCATTTTTCATTCTAACTCCTACAATTCCTTTTCTATTGTTCGAGTTTAAAATGGTTTGTGTACGGTGCGAATCTGGTTGGTGGTCATCACTCTTCCTTCGGTGATGTGAGTTAATTTGGCTTATCCGCCTTGTACTGTGACGGTGACTACTTCTTCTGGTCGCTGCAATGTACGGTGGTCGGTGGTCAGCTGCGGTCGGATGGTGATCTGGTGTTGTGGTGATTTTGTTTGTCGGTGATTTTGTTCGGTTTTTTGTGGAGTTGGCGGTGTTCGGGTTTTTCCGTATGTTTGTTGACTTATGTGTGTTTGGTGATTTTGGTGTGTTTGTTGATTTCGGTGTGTCTCTCGGTATTTTTGTTGATTTTGGTGTGTCTTTCGGTGTGTTTGGTGATTTCGTTGTGTCTCTCGGTTTTTTTGTTGATCTCGGTGTGTCTTTAGGTGTGTTTGTTGTCTTCGGTTTGGTTTTGTTGTTGTTGGTTTTCGTTGCTGGCTGTTTTTTTGTTGTTGGTTTTTGTAGTTTGCTGGATTGCGGGTAGTACTTCTGTTTAAAAGATACGTCACCATTTGCACGTATGACATGTTGGGCGATGTTGCACGGAGTGTTGATTTTTCCCATTCGTGTTTTTACATCATTAATGAGTTGTTGTAACTGGGCGTGTTCTGGTGTTTGGTTTATTGTATGCAAACTATGGTGGTGGTTGGTGACACTGGGTACTACTTCCTGGTTGCCAATGGTGAGGTGGATGCCTGCTTTGTTCAAGAAATCCATTCCTAGAATTAATTCTTCGGTAATTCCTGGCATGAAATATATTTGGTGTTGGTATTGGCTCGTGCCTATTTTGATAGTCACCTCTCCGTAATTTTGGGCCGGGATTATTTTTCCATTCCCTAGTGTAAATGGAATAGTTTGCTGTTGTGCGCGTGGTTGACGTTTGATCTTCTTTTTTAAGTCAGTGCCCATAAACGTGAGTGAAGCTCCGGTGTCGATGAGTGCCCTGACGGTGTGGTCATTGCATTGGACTTTCAAGTAGAAGCGGCCGATGACTGGTGGTACCTCGTTTGCGTTTTGATGGCAGTGACAGTCACGGGATAGTCTTCCTGTGGTTCCACAATACGAACAAAAGAGTAATTTTCGTCCTCGGCAGTTGCTCCTGGTGTGTCCCGGTTGTCTGCAAGACCAACAATGCGTCTCTCGTACATAGGGTGTAGAAGTTATGCAGTTGTTAGAGTGGCGGTTGCTTCTAGTTTCCTCTCCTCGAATGTGTTCATATTCTTCTGCCAACGTCATGAGATCGTCAATGTTATCGACTTCATTGCGTTTTATGTATAGTCGATATTCTGGGCGGAGTCCTTCATATGCTCGCTCTACTTGTTGTTCTGCTCGCATGTGAGGATGTTGCCGTATTAGCGACATCAGACTCATTATGAAGTCTTTTGCTCTTTCGCGGGTGTTTTGTCTCCTGCGCATTATTTCTTCTTCAAGCCGGTATAAGTGTCGCGGTGGTTGGAAGAATTTTTCAGCGGCTATTCGGAATTCCCGCCGGGTATGTATTTAATTTTTTTTATAGCGCCACCACTCTAGCCACCACTCTCGTGCTCTGTCTTTTATGATTTCGTTGAGTGGTAAGAGCAGCTGGTCGTACTCGATTCTGTAGCAATCGGCTAACTCTTCTATGGTTTCCAAAAATTCATTGAGGGGGCGGTTCCCATTGAAAGCGAGACCCCATTTTCTAACTGTGTTCATTATGTCTATGTTGTTGTTATTTGGGTTGCCTTCGGGTTGTATCTTCATCAGTGGCGTAGTTGCCAGCGTATGTTGTGTCAACCGGGGGCTTACCGCCGTGGTGGTTTCTCTCTCAATGCGTATAGTTTTCATAAAGTCGCTCAGTCGCTGACTGAGTTCTTTTACCGTTCCCTCTGTCGGTAATCCTGACTCTCTAAGACGTTCTTCTAACTCCTCCTTTTTGAGAGAGTAAATCCTGCTTAGGTTGGATGTTGTGGCATCCGTGTTAATACTTAGTGTTTGTGCACTTTCTAATGTAAGTGCTTGACTCTCTGTTGAAGAGGGTCCCTCCTCGGGCGCCATTTGTAACGAGTTTTTAGTTTCCAGCCTGGATGAAGCTCAGCCTGTCCAGGGTTCGCTTAAAGGGGTCTCGTAACCCTCCAAGTTATTCAACCGCCACACGAATTTCGAACGACTGTTTTCACAGTCTAGCACTGACTCTTTGCAGAGTTCAGCTCGGTGGATTGGTTGCATTGGTTTTTACTCTTATATCTACTTAACAATTTCTATAACTTATAATACGTATAATGAGTGTGGTTGTGTCTACTCGAAACTAAGGGCAGAGTGCCACGCAGCAGACGGCTGTACAGATTCCCTATGTAAATCGCTTAAGCAGGAGTTCTTTTTAACCAGCGTGTTTCTCTACGGAAGGCTTAAAGTAAGGGCTTGGGAGCTCGAGTGCTTCCCGCCGGAAGGCCTTAATTTATACAGGAGGGAGCCAAAGTGCTTCCCTGCGGAAGGTCTAAAGTAAGGGCTTGGAAGCTCAAGTGCTTCCCGGCGGAAGGCCTTAATTTATCGAATCAAAATGCTGGTTAGGTTAATCTCCTGTTTAAGGGACTTTCCTACCGGTGGCGTGCAAATATTGTTGCACGCCGGTGGCCTGCGCCGATTGGTGAATGATAGGGCATTCACCGCGGACCGAAGTCGAATGGTAATATATAGGAATATTACCGCGGGCCGAAGCCGAATGGTGAATGATAAAGCATTCACCGCGGACCGAAGTCGAATGGTAATATATAGGAATATTACCGCGGGCCGAAGCCGATAGTGAAGTCGCAAGATTTGTTTAGGATCTTAAGTATAAGGCTTACCTTACACTCAGCGCAACTCGAATTTGAATGTTTTTGCCGTAGCCTTTTATGAGCTGGCTGCCGTAAACGGCACGCGAATTATATGCACGTCGCGAGTACAAACGGCTAGTGTAGATCATCACATTGTACATTGTGTGTTTGTATGTATGATGACGAAACCGGTTTTTGTGTTTGTTTCTTCTGTTTTCTGTTGATGCGTGTATACAAGAGTACAAACAAACATACTAAAAGAATTGATGCGAAGCTAAAAAAAAAATGTTTTGATCGCTGGTGGGATTTGAACCTGCGATCTGCGGTTTCCTAAGCTTGGTTTTGTTTTTAAAACAAGAGAACAATAAGAATGTTT
Organism: Myopa testacea; assembly: GCA_949629155.1. Lineage (NCBI taxonomy): Eukaryota > Metazoa > Arthropoda > Insecta > Diptera > Conopidae > Myopa > Myopa testacea. The sequence goes on from OX451347.1 coordinate 18,761,551, forward strand.
TTGTCGCTTAACCCTGCGACTGCGCTGCGACTGTGTTTATGCTATTCTTCGTTCTATCTTACTTATTTCTATAATCTGATATTTCAGTTTTCTTATTATATATTTCTAGTTAATTAATCTTATTTGTAATAATCTTATATTTAGCTTATTTGTAACGTGTGTGCACGTTACACCATAGAGGGCTCACCCTACCCAGACTACACTGTACTTTATTTTTATATTTCAGTTCCAAACTGAACTGTAAGTCTTTCTTGTTCGAATTTTTTTATTAACGTATAGTAATGTATAATATGTTTTATTAATAAAATGCATTCCTAAAACAAGATCGCACAGCGCTCGTCGTTTCATTTCCAAGTTACTTATGCTTGATTCTTCTAATTCCACTTCAGTATGCTAGAAAGTCGTAGAGATGAGCGTTCCAGTGATTTCTTGAGAACGGCGACAGCAGTGACTGCTACAATTCTGCCACCGTGATTTTTACTAGTGACTTTGTGTCACCGTGATTTTGATATAAGTAACCGATATCAGAAATTTTAATTCGTTTAAATATCGAATATCGACAATTTTAAAACAAATAATGACTATGAAATAAATTTTTCTGTATAATAATATATATAATAAGAATGTTTGGACAATACAAAATAATAAATTTGTTACTGCGTATTTTCTTTTGTATCATTATTTTCATATTATTTTATTTTTCCAATAATGTTCGAACAATTATAATAGCTGAGTAGGTAGGTAGATTGGTGTTGTATTCAGTATCCTCCAATAGGATACCGGGATAACCTTATGTCGTAGATCCTTCTGCAGGAAGGATCATTGACAGTGCTTCTAGACAATGGGGGGAGGGGGATTTTCGTCGTTGATCCTTCGACGTGAAGGACCACGGACGATTGTGCCACAGGCAAGGATATGCCGACTTTGTGATCTTACTATTGGGATCCGGCAAAGGTGCCGCAGATGGATCCCCTGGACGACGGTGCCCCGGCATGGATGTGCTGCCTTTTTGGATTTTTCTATCGGGATTCGGCAAAATGCCGCAGGTGGATCCCTTTCGTCTAGTTAGCCACGGGCATCAAGGTGCCGACTGTGTGGAACTTCTACCTTTGCAGGCAGTAATGCCAAGTTTAGCCAGGTGCTGAAATAAAACGTGGTTTGTTAAGTTTATTACGTTTATTTAATGTAATTATTATTCCGCAACTAAGATCCGACTCTCTGGTACTTATAAAGTTACACTCTTGTAATTTCTAACCGGCTGGTTTCACAATTAATATATGACTATCTGATTCCTCGTGTTCTGATGCACATAACGCTAGTTACACCATCTTTATCTAAATCCGCATTATTAATTCCTACTCCTATTATACAGCATGCAGGTAGCGAAAAAAATGAAATTTTTTGAAATTGTAATTACAATTTTAATTAATAGACGCCGGCGTCGCGAAATTATTTGACGATGTCAGTCATAATTTCGTATCGGCTGCAGTTGGTTATATAAAAATAAAGTGAAAAAATAGTAAAATATTAAAAAATGGAACAGGTTACCCAGAAGAAAAGGTATAAAAAAAGATAAACTTATTATATATATATTGTTACTTAAAATTACTATATTTTACAATATAGCTTAAAATTAACGAATCAAACTTTTGATAGAAGAAATAGAAAAACTTCCAGATTTAGCGAGAGGGGCGCCAGAGTTTGGATCCAACCGCAATAGTTGGGATATGAAGTGGGAAGAAATTCGTGGCAAGCTAAATTCCCACGGAATTGCAACGGAACCTGCTCTTTAACACCCCAAAGCAGCGTTCGATAATATTACGAGCTTTGCACAACTTCTCGTTGAATGCAATCTCGTGTCGCTGTGTAGGGAAGCGGTAGGGAGTCATTAGGTATGGTAGCAATTGATACCCAGAGTCACCAGAAATTTTGTAATGTGTAATATGTTTATTTTTTTCATCTATCTGTTTTTTCCAACTCACCCAACAACCACGTATTACGTGTGCCAGCGTTGTAACCAGATTTTAAGTACTGATTAGCTTCACTTATCTTCCAAACGTGGGCGTCATGGTTGGCTCTAGGGTGTGTGGCATCGACATATCTGATGATCATGTCAATATCGCAAATCTGCAAGAAAACATTACATTATTAAAAGTCCTACAAAAATAATACAACTCCTTAAATTACCATCATAGCATTTATACTATAGAAACCCTTTCTATTATAATATAAATGTCTCAGGGAGGTTCTCGGCGATTTTATTTTTATATGTGTACCATCAACACATCCAATTACGCCAGGAATTGAGAACTTTGAAAAAAATTTCTCCTTTATATTGTTTTCTTCCTCCACATCCATTTCGAGGCGAATCCATTTTGCACAAAAATAGTGCTCGAAAATGTCTAAACACTCGAAGACAACCTTCGATACATTCGGTTGGGATATCGAAGCATAGTGCTCATTCCCAATGGATTTTTGGTAACTGCCACTTGCCAGAAAACGCAAAAATGTCGCAAACTTTATTATTGGTGGAATGGATGTAGACTTGCATGAGGCTTTCATTTTTGGAGCAATGTCATCAAGTATTTGCGTAAAGCAGTCTTTACTCATTCGAAAGTTTTTAAGGAATCTGCAAACGAATTTAGTTAAAATATATATAAACTTATATAATTAAAAAACTTACTGAAATTCCTCGAGGAATTTCAACTCGAGGATATTTTCCGCATCTATCATTTCGCGATTGATGACCCGCATGTAATTATATCTTCTTCTTCAACAAAAAATTCCACTAAACTATCCATTTCGATTTTATTAATTAATTAACAATACTTAACACTTTGAGTAACACTTGTAGTAAAGAAAATAAAAATGGAAGTAACAACTCGTTTTCACAGCAAAGCATAAGAAGCTAGCATTTTTTTGATGTTTCGACAGTGTTGGAAAGGAAAGGACAAAAAAAGGAAGATAATATTTTTGCTTTAACTTCAGTGAAATAAAATATAATAACTGGTGTAATTATGTTTTAAAATTCTTGTTCTCATTCTTCTTTACTTCAGCTTTGTTCAAAACACGGATTTCTGCACAAAAAAACAATTTTATGAAGTGATAAAAAGCTTTAACTTAACATAATTTCTACATTCTTATTTCACCATAGTTATAATATACAGAAATGCGTTCACCAACACTAAAAATTTGGCAACTTCGTACTGAAAAACGTAACATGTTATTACGAGCGTGAGTGCGACGTAAAGCCAAGACAAGACGATGGTGACTACGACGCCATGGTGACTTGAGACGTCAGTGGCAGACCCAGTTTCCCAGATAGTTTCCAAAACTATCAAAATATTCTTTCTTATTCTTGTTTTTATAATATGCTACCCAATGAATACCAGGTACCTCCGATCTATCAAGATTAACGATCCCACATTCTTGTTGATGAGGATGCTTTGGTAAGGTATCTAGCATAAAAATACCTGTGTGGTAGGTTCTTTGTATATTTCATCAGGTCGATATTTGTGAGGGCTCTGTTAGTTTCTTCAAAAGTTTTTTGGTTGAGGGCTATAATATAATCCTAATCTTTTTTGTATGGTTTAAGGTACAAACCTTTTCGCAAAGCCTCCATCGTTTGATTATGTCGATTTGCCTCTTTCAATTGTTCTCTTGCGGCCTTCGTTTCATTAATTGCTTTCGCGATTGCAGCACTACCAACGGCACTAAGAGCTGTTAAAATGGGTACTAGTGGTAGGAAAACTACTTTTGGAAGAGGTATAACACGTGGAATATCTATCGTTGATTTTTTACGCCGGGGAAAACCTTTTGATTACACCTTGCGCCAATTTAATAGCATTAGGGATATCTTCTGGTTTTCGTTGCTTGATCATTTTCAATGCAATTCTAACAGTTTTTGTAAAAATTTTCTTCCCACAGGGTCTTTCAACTTTCTTCTTTATTTTCTTAAGGTTGTTATTTAGCTTATTCCCCATACCAAATTTGAAAATAGCTTTCATTGCGTTCGCAACTAACCATGCGTTTATTCGCTCACTAAATTTACTATCGTTTGATTTTGCTAATATTTCAGCTAGATTTTCAGCTAATATTTTATCTGCTTCCTGACGCTTTTCCAAGTTCTGCGTATTGCTATAAGCAATGTCGTGCTCTCTACGTGCAGCTTCCAGTGAATTGATTCCTTTATTACCTCTTTCTAAGCCTTCTACTAGTTCCTGGGCCACAAGATTGATAGCCCGGAAATGAAGTTAAACTGGTAGAAAATTTATAGCTTTATTTAAAAGACCTCTTCCAATTACTGGTTGATATAGACTGAAATTATTTTGATAAAGGATGACCATTTTATATAAGTCTCCAATTGAACTGTTTCGATATAAATGAATATAAAGGTGTTATTATTACGTATTTATATCATAAGCTAAAATGCGGTTGGTCAAGCAAGACAAAAATATTACTGTGAAAAATATGGATCTTGTTACTAAGAATGTGGCTAAATCCAGACACAGTTCCCTTCTGCCGAATTCAAATCGATGTCTTATTGTGGGGCCCTCAAATTGCGTAAAGACTAATGTCATCTTGAGTTTAATAGAAAGTCCAAATGGACTAAAGTTTGCGAACATATACTTATATTCAAAGTCGTTATATCAACCGAAATATGAATATCTAAAGCGCTTAATAAAACGCTTGTTTTTACTTATGTCAAACATATACAAGAATTCCCAAGCATTTGGTGCACGATAATGCCAACATGATTATTATGTTTAAGCAGGATGATATGAACATGTACAATGATCATGTAGGAACAGATATGGTTTATACAAAATTTATTGATATATGCGGAGAATGTTGGAAAGATAAATATGGATTTCTTGTAATAAGCAAAGACGATCCAATTGATGGTGGACGTTATAGAAAGGGATTTGATACATACCTATAATATGGTTGGTTACCATTATATTATATAAATCTGGCAACGCTTTACCGATCGGACGTGTCTTACTCGAGTGCTAAAATCGCAGTTTTAATTATCTGTATTTAACTAAATTATCATAATAGAGTGATTTAAATTGTGGTCTACCAAAACTAATAAGTGTCATTGGTTCTAGTGCACCATTTGGCTTACTCGATTTAGGCCGATTTTCGAAACAAGCAATTAGTGCCTCTGAATCTCGGTGATCTCACATTTATTGCACATACATTTTTGCACTTGCCATTTCTACTTCTCAGTGCTTCTTGAACGTTGCGATCAGCTGTTTCGAGTAATCATTGACAGCTGCATACATTTGGATTGCATACATTTAGGCTCTGTGATTCAAACCTCAAATTCATACATACATACATTTAGGCTCTGTGTTTCATACCTCAAATTCTTCACCATGCCGTGTAAACACCAAGGCTGCAAATTAGTCAGCGTTACAGAAAGGATGCTGTCATGCTTCACTTGTGACGATGACTATCACGTAACAACACTAACACGTCTAACGGGTAGAACCGTCGACAAAATTGGTACGGATGGTGGGTTAGGGTGGTCATGTGTGAAATGTCGAGCTCAAGATGTTGACATTATTCAAATTTTGCGGCAAGTGCGTTCAAACTTTCGAGACGTGGAAAAAGATCTGCGTGATATCTTACTCAAATTAGAAAAATATGAAAGTTTTTTCAATAAATTTAAAATTTTGGATGAATTGTCTCCTAAGAGAAAACGATCCAATATAATCTTTCGCGCGCATGCCGTGAATCTGTGCCCTACACAACCATTAAATGATCCGTCCTCGCTCATAGATCTTCTGAGTCCTGCAGGTAGTGAACTTGATGTGCCAGCACCATGTCCTGCCTCAACTCATAATTCCATCATGCCAGTGATTCCTGTCCTATCCAACGCATCGTCATCTCTGCAAGATATATACGCGCGTAAGCCCACGTCAACCTCGAATGTTGTGCCGGCTCCGCCAAACAATGTTTCCTCTCTTTTACCTGGGGTTCCTTCGTCGAGTAGAGGAGCTATTCCGAAGGTCTCTGTTGCACCTCCGCCCATTGCTCGACCAGGAAGGAACCTGACTGTAGTTCAGCCGAGGAAGACGGTTTTTGTCTCACGCTTTGCGCCGGATACTACTGTGGACGACATCAAGCATCATATTACTGCTCAACTACAAATAACCGATACCAGTATATCTGTCTACAACTACAACTTTAAAGCTCAACGTTCTTACTCTTCATTTAACATAAACTTGCCCGCTCATTTATTGAGTCGGGCAATTGACTCAAGTTTCTGGCCGGAACACGCTATCGTACATGAATTTGTGTATAGATCTAAAAGCAACAGTAATCGTTCTGACTTTTCCTCATAACAGAATACTGCGCCAAAAAACTAATAATGACTTCTTCCTCTAACATTATTTATCAAAACGTTAGAGGGCTTAATACTAAAATGAGGGATCTTTTAATCCGAAGCTTCGATTTGGAATGTAATGTTATTGTATTTACAGAAACCTGGCTAAAGCCAGACATATCAAACTTAGAATTCTTCTCTAGTAAATACTCTGTTTATCGGAAAGATCGTAGCGGATTTCACACAAACTTGACCAGAGGTGGCGGTGTATTGATCGCTGTAGACTCCAAATACTTTTTTAAAGAGGAAATACTAGATGATGCCGCTGACATTGAGTTTTGCTGCGTTTTCGTAATGACGGCCTGCCTACGTATCTTTATTACCTGCTCTTATATTCCTCCGAACTCTACTGATGATATTTATGATAAACATTTACATTGCATCTGACGGATTTCCGGGAATCTTCTGCAAATGGATCATATGCTTGTTCTTGGTGATTTCAATTTACCACATGTGCACTGGAAGCGTTGCGTTGATGATAAGGTCATTCTTTTACCGTCACTTGCTGGTTCCAACCGCTGCAATTTTTTAAATAACATATCATCTAACGGTCTTTCTCAAATTAATTACGTTGCAAACTGGAACAACCGCTTATTGGATCTTGTATGTGTTGATGATAATGAAAGTGCGTGAAGATAAATTCGTAAATACGACCATAACTTAGCAAAGATGTGAACCCTAAACACGAATACGAATTTGTATTTTGTACTCATTCCAAAGTAATGGCTTCAATAGTAGCGCTCTTTTGTTCAACGAAATATACATATATTTTGAGCAGCAAATATACATATTTCAAGGGAATAATATATATACTTCGAAGATTACGCCTACTATTGAAAAAATTTTTACGTTTGTGGAAGAGAGGTGTCTCAGACGGTGAAGCTTCTTCCCCAATATTCAGCGATAAGTTTTGTTCTGCGAGAAACATAACTTGGCCAAGTGGAATATAAGGTTCGATAGCCTACTCCAATACCTTTCAGAATCAGTAAAAACTTTTAGTTCACTCGGAAGGATTTGGTCACCATGGTCATCTGAAGTTGGCTTTACCCAGTGCAATTGTGCTATTTTCACTGGGTAAGGCCAACTTCAAATGACCATGGTGATCAGATCCTTCCGAGTACACTAAAAGTTTTTGCTGATTCTGAAAGGTATTGGAGTAGGCTATCGAACCTTATATTCCACTTGGTCAAGTTATGTTTTTCGTTGAACAAAATTCTTCGCTGGAAAATCATGAAAAATTGCACTGGGTAAGGCCAACTTCAAATGACCATGGTGACCAAATCCCTCCGAGTGCACTAAAAGTTTTTGCTGATTCTGAAAGGTATTGGAGTAGGCTATCGAACCTTATATTCCACTTGGTCAAGTTATGTTTTTCGTTGAACAAAATTCTTCGCTGGAAAATCATGAAAAATTTCACTGGGTAAGGCCAACTTCAAATGACCATGGTGACCAAATCCCTCCGAGTGCACTAAAAGTTTTTGCTGATTTTGAAAGGTATTGGAGTAGGCTATCGAACCATATATTCCACTTGGCTAAGTTATGTTTTTCGTTGAACAAAATTCTTCGCTGGAAAATCATGAAAAATTGCACTGGGTAAGGCCAACTTCAAATGACCATGGTGACCAAATCCTTCCGAGTGCACTAACAGTTTTTACTGATTCGAAGGGTATTGGAGTAGGCTATCGAACCTTATATTCCACTTGGCCAAGTGATGTTTTTCGTTGAACAAAATTCTTCGCTGGAAAATCATGAAAATAGCACAATCCCTGAATGACCAAATCCCTCCGAGTGCACTAAAAGTTTTTGCTGATTTTGAAAGGTATTGGAGTAGGCTATCGAACCTTATATTCCACTTGGCCAAGTTATGTTTTTCGTTGAACAATATTCTTCGCTGGAAAATCATGAAAAATTGCACTGGTTAAGGCCAACTTCAAATGACCATGGTGACCAAATCCTTCCGAGTGCACTAAAAGTTTTTGCTGATTCTGAAAGGTATTGGAGTAGGCTATCGAACCTTATATTCCACTTGGCCAAGTGATGTTTTTCGTTGAACAAAATTCTTCGCTGGAAAATCATGAAAATAGCACAATTTCACTGGGTAAGGCCAACTTCAAATGACCATGGTGACCAAATCCTTCCGAGTGCACTAAAAGTTTTTGCTGATTCTGAAAGGTATTGGAGTAGGCTATCGAACTTTATATTCCACTTGGCCAAGTGATGTTTTTCGTTGAACAAAATTCTTCGCTGGAAAATCATGAAAATAGCACAATTTCACTGGGTAAGGCCAACTTCAAATGACCATGGTGGCCAAATCCTTCCGAGTGTACTAAAAGATTTTACTGATTCTGAAAAGTATTGGAGTAGGCTATCGAACCTTATATCACACTTGGCCAAATTATGTTTTTCGTTGAACAAAATTTTTCGCTGGAAAATCATGAAAAATTGCACTGTGTAAGGCCAACTTCAAATGACCATGGTGACCAAATCCCTCCGAGTTCATTAAAAGTTTTTACTGATTCTGAAAGGTATTGGAGGAGGCTATCGAACCTTATATTCCACTTGGCCAAGTTATGTTTTTCGTTGAACAAAATTTTTCGCTGAAAAATCATGAAAATAGCACAATTGCACTGGGTAAGGCCAACTTCAAATGACCATGGTGACCAAATCCCTCCGAGTGCACTGAAAGTTTTTACTGATTCTGAAAGGTATTGGAGTAGGCTATCGAACCTTATATTCCACTTGGCCACGTTATGTTTTTCGTTGAACAAAATTTTTCGCTGGAAAATCATGAAATATTGCACTGGGTAAGGCCAACTTCAAATGACCATGGTGACCAAATCCCTCCGAGTGCACTAAAAGTTTTTACTGATTTTGAAAGGTATTGGAGTAGGCTATCGAACTTTATATTCCACTTGGCCAAGTTATGTTTTTCGTAGAACAAAACTTATCGCTAAATATTGGGGAAGAAGTTTCGCCGTATGAGACATCTCACTTCCACAAATGTAAAAATTTTTTCAAAAGTAGGTGTAATCTTTGAAGTATATATATTATTCCATTGACATATGTATGTTTGCTGCTCAAAATATATATTTCGTTGAACAAAATAGCGCTATTGAAGACCTTACTTTGGAATGAGTACAAAATACAAATTCGTATTCGTGTTTAGGGTTCAGATCTTTGCTAAGTTATCGTCGCATTTACGAATTTATCTTCACGCACTTTGATAATGATATTTTCGAGATTTCTAGATCATCTCCTTTAGTTCATCCTGAAGATATGCATCATCCTACGATCCAATTGATAATCCTCGAATCCGAAAATTTTGCTTTATGAAAACAAATTATCCCAATCTGAAGAATACCATTCGCTCAATTGATTGGATTACTGTTCTATCGGCTCTAAACATCTTTAATGAAGCCTTGTTACGCATTCATATCCTCTGTGTCGCTGATCAAAAGATCTGAAAAGTCATGCCCTGTTTGGTTTACGAATGAATTACGATCTATAAGGAATTTAAAAACGAAACAATATAAATTGTATTGCAAGGTACATACGACGGCCAGCCTCATCACTTACAAAATGACCTGCTATCGATATCGAAGGTTGTGGAACGAATCGTATAATATTTACTTAAATAAAGTCAAAGCCAGGTTGCGCTTAGATCCGAAATCTTTCTGGAGCTTTGTGAATATTAAACGAAAGAGCGCTACTTATCCTACCTTTATGCAACTGGATCAACATAGAACGAATGATATTACGGATATATGCAATCTGTTTGCCGAGTTTTTCGAAACAACATACTCTTCCGCTGCTTATGACTCTTTAAACTACCCATTTCTACTATGTAATATTAATGTAAATGTAACTTCAACCCTGGTCCAGATGATATACCGTCATGTATTTTAAAATTTTGTGCGGATGAATTAGCGCCCCCTATTACTACTCTTTTTGATTACTCACTTCGGTCAGGTTATTTTCCTATGGCGTGGAAAGCCTCTTATCTTATCCCAATGCACAAGTCTGGAAATAGATGCAATATAACGAATTATCGCGGTATTGCGAAACTGTGTGCGCTGCCAAAACTTTTTCAAAAAATTCTTGTTCACCAAATTTCTAGGAGTATTTATAGTCTTGTATCTCCGTCGCAACACGGCTTCTGCTCTGGGAAATCGGCGACTACAAACTTATTAGAATTTGTGACTGAAACTGACTGTGACTGACTGTGTGATATACACTGATTTTTCTAAAGCATTTGATGTTGTAAATCATAAACTGCTGATCATGAAGTTGGAGATTCTTGTATTTCCTAACGTCCTTGTTCAATGGATTCGCTCATATCTGACGCGACGCACGCAATCGGTTGCTTTTAGGAACCATGTATCCAAACCACTTATTGTGACTTCTGGTGTTCCTCAAGGTAGCCATCTAGGACCTCTACTGTTCCTGATTTTTATAAACGATCTCCCGGAAGTAATGAAAAGAAGCAACATACTTATTTATACAGATGATGTCAAGCTCTTCCTCTCATTTAAGAATGAATCGGATTCACTTTTTCTTCAACAAGATCTAAATATGTTAAATCATTGGTGTGGTGTAAATTGTATCAAACTTAATCTTCGGAAATGCATGCAAATGACTTTTTCGTGCTCAAAACCGATAATTGTCAAATACACCATTGGTTCCTATTATCTGGAAGCTGTGAAACTGGTCGATGACCTTGGCGTGACCCTGGATGGAAGATTACGCTTTACCGATCATGTGGACCGTATAAGGTCAAAAGCATACTCAACCTTAGGCTTCATCAAACGATGGTCAAAGGAATTTAAGGACCCATATATTACGAAACTGCTTTTTATCTCTTTAGAGCAGCATATTTTGGAATATGGTTCCCAAGTCTGGAGTTATTTTTGTCACATTGCTGATATTGAGTCGGTGCAAAAGCAATTTCTTCTTTTTTGCCTACGAAGTTTCCATTGAGGGCCTCAAAATATGCCATCTTATAGATCGCGACTTAAATTGATAGGCCTTCCTTCGTTAGAGGATCGGAGGAAAATGTTGAACTCTATTTTTACTTTGAAGCTCTTATACGGCTTCATTGATTGCCCGTATTTATAAAGCAAGATCTACATTAATATCCCTCGCCTCTTCAGAAGACACTATGATCCCCTTTTCTTAAACTTTTGCAAAACTAATTATTTGCAACACGGACCCATTCGGAGAGCCTGCGCGGATTACAACGAGGTTTATGATGTTATAAACTTATGCGACTCTATATATACGGCAAAAAGGAAAATTTTAAATTATCTTAAAATCCAATGCAACAATTTGTAACTAGTAGCTAATGCCTGGTTTCTGCCAATTTTTATTTTACCTAGTTTTAAGCTTTATAATCAAATCCGCTATAAAATCATGTATAGATTTAGCTGCTTTTAAATAAATAAATAAATAAATAAATATTCATATTAGTATGCTACTTAGCTTTCAACTGATAACATTGATATAACTGATCTGTTCACAGCTGTTCAAAGTTGATCAAAAGCTGATCAAAAGATTTTCAAGCTGTTCAAAAGCTGTTCATAGCTATTCAAAGTTGATCAAAAGCTAATCATAAGCTGTTCAGAGCTGTTCAAAGTTGATCAAAAGCTGTGCAAAAGCTGTTCAGAGCTGTTCAAGAGGTGATCATAAGCTGATCAAAAGCTGATCTGATATATTGTATGTTGTTGTTAAAATGGATGAGAAAATATTAAAAGACCTGATCAAGACTAGACGCATATTAAAACAGAAATTTAAGAATATAAAATTTTGCATAAAACAAAATTGTTATTATGTGTTGGTAAAACACACAGCGTCGATATGAAGATGCGTTGTCCCATTTTCCCCGAGTTTTATCTCCTTTTCCCTATTGTCACCAGAACTGACCCTGTTTTTCTCTTAAATTGCCTTACTCGGATGATGCATCCCTGGGCTGCTGTCAGATTTTATGCATAGTGACTTCACCAGGAAGCAATTCCTGCGACGCTGTGTGTTTTACCAACACATAATAACAATTTTGTTTTAGACAAAATTTCATATTATGTGTTTCTTGAAAACACACAGCGTCGATATGAAGACTTGTTTGATATCTTCTGGTGACAAATACAAAACGCTATGTGATTAATCAAATGCAAAATATACTCCCAATGACAAAAGCTATTTAAATTATGGAAAACCTCATTCAGGTAAACAAAAAAGAACAAGATACATCCAAAGGCAGTATCCGAAACAAAATACGAAATACAAAAGTTATGACTTCAAAGTAAATAAAAATTATTTAAAATCTTTTTTCTGGACGAAAATTCTTAAAGAGCAGCTCGGATTTCCCATGTTCTCTTTGAATTTCTTTACAATAAAACCTTTGAATAGTTCGCCTGCTTTTCCAGTTTCCTCTCGCTAAGATATTCTCTAAAGGATGGTTTTTACTCCAAGTGGCGGAAGCTACCGCTGAGCGAAATAAACCAGGAGTTGCTAGAATACCAGATTATTTCAAAACTGAACGTACCCATCCGCTAATTATTGATCTCGAAGCTGGAAAAGGCGGACCAGTTACAGAAATAAACAGATTCTCTAAACCGACAGCTTCATCACGTCTCTTTCGTGACATTGACAGTACACTTCTAACAGCAGTAACTGGGCAAACGTTTTTGTTCTAATGACTCGATAGAGACCATCCTGCATATGGTTTGGACAGTCGGTCTTTGAACCGAAAACTGGCCATAAAATAACTCCATCCTTTGACCAGCAAATCTTTCCGTCTGAAACCATTAGCAAAGTTAAGTCATGTATTCTTCTCCCTGGTGCTAGGAGCAAAATCGCAGCTGCGCTTCTTGATACATCAAACAGGCTGTTCTTATATTCTGAGTTTAAATGCCAGTCAAACACGATTTGAATGTCCCAAGTCTCCACGTTCGATTTAACTGGTTGCGCATCGACAATTGCTCTCAAACCAACAACTGGCCTGATGTGTCAGCGCGAACCTTACAAAATGTAAATAATACAGATTTATGCAAAAGAATTGTCCTGTAAGCTAATCTTTCAAGCAAATGTAACAGCGCCAGATATCTTGCTACGTCTTCCTTCTTGGGATGTTGAGAAGACACTTAATTCAAAATGCACCATTTAAACCATCTTTTAATGGCTGGAAGATATATGCTCCTTGTTACCTTCCTCCAGCTTGAAATTAGAAGTTGTTTCTCAGGTTCTGACCAGTTGGACAACGATTCTCCCTACCTCCAACTAACCAGGCCTGCATTATCAATTGATCCACACCTTGGGGAGCCACCCCTATTGACATGTCCACTAGACACGCGCTAAGGTTTCTTAATATCACTGACTACTGCAGAGCCCTCGATCTAAGATCCGGAAGCCAAAATGTCTTCTCCCAAATAGGCACTATTAGTACGAACCGCCCCTGAGCTTTGTTTAGATGTGCCAGCACTTGTGGAATCAGATTTGGCGGCGGGAAGATCGTTTCGAATATATGCCACTGAAGACCCGGATAATCGGTCTTCTGAATCAAAAACATGCGAATTTCTCAACTGGCTCGATAGATTTTTTATTGCCAGATATACCGCACACCTCTCTTTTAGGTTTGAATGCCATTTCATCTATTGTGACGTCTAGAGGCCTGATATTAAGTGATTTTTCAATTGAGCTCCCCAACCCGCATCCGCTGCGTCGGTTTTCAGGAAATGAGTATATGGTTTCTGATGTAAATCCGCTTTGCATTGAACTGACTAAAGCCACCAATGCAGATCTGTTCGCACTTCCTTCGTCAAACGACGCTTGACGCTCATTCGATCTCCTTTGAGCTGCCTGAGAAATATCTGCAAGTGACGGCAATGAAGTCGACCTCTGCGGACGACAAAATTGGCGAAGTTCAACTGACCTAAAACCCTTTGCACCTGTTTAGATTGCATTTTCTCTTTTCTAAAATGCTTATTACTGACATTTTGGTATTCTTTACCTTGTTCGCGCAAGAAACTTCAAATTTTTTCTGGTATTCTAGGTGATCCCCAGATACTCTGCTTGTTGGGTTGGATGAAGAATGGACTTTTGATAATTTATTTGCAAACCCAAAACTTCTAAAAGGTTCACGGCTTCCGCAGCCTGAGAACTCAATCGTGTGCAATTTTGGTGAGCTAGAGGGAAATCGTCTAGATAAACTATTTCCCCAAATTTCCTTTTTCGAAGGATCTCCGCGATCCAATTTGTTAAGGCTGCAAATATACGAGTTCTCGGACGAAAGGAACTATTTGTATTACCATCTCTCTTATCTAACTTTAAGTCCTTTTGGTTCGTATTTGGCTTAATCAAAATTCGAGTCCTATGACTGCATAGGGATGACTGCATATAACACGAAGCAGCACCTTCTGACGGTCTCTTTCTATAACCAGAATCTTTTTTTTCTTTCAAGAAGGTTGAAAAGGTTAATTATTAACCAATTAACCAATTATTTATGACACCAAGGGATTGAATTAATAACCTCAATTTATCAGCATCGAATAAATATTCACAACTCAACGCGGATTGTAAATTCTTATTGCTAACCTCGAAAATAATTCGCTCGCGTCTGCCTTCTACACATTCAGTTCTTTTGCCTTTATTTAACGGAAACAACTCGTCATTAATTCCGAGTTCAACAAAACCTGGTTTCGTCAAAAAATTTTGCATCGTACTACCGTATCTGACCTCATTCCACGTTTCCACTCCAAAATGCTGTAAGCCAGCTAGGTCATTTAAATGATTTTGTGAAGAGCACTTCACGCTTCTCTTATTGTCAACAGTATTAATCTTACCAAGATCCACTTGTCCGGATCAAATTGGATTAGTAAGGAAGTCAACTTCTTGAATTGTGGTTTGTACCTCAGAAAACGCAGATGAACGATTTTGCGGCAGAAGTCTCCACAACAGGCTTGAAGTATTATTCACCTGAATAATTAGGTCATCAATACGAGGATCGCTCTTAAATTTCTTCTGAGGTCAGGGCCAACTTTCTGCGCTATCCAAAGACAACACGCTACAGTTGGAATAGCTACGATGTCGGCTGCGCCGAGAAGAACCGCCATCCTGTCCATTGTGTAATCCACAATCTCAATCAATTTAAGAGAAAAACAGGGATGTCAGTTCTGGTACAATAGGGGAAAAGGAGATAAAAGTCGGTAAAAGGGGACAACGCATTTTCATATCGACGCTGTGTTTTCAAAGTGCGTGAAGTAAAATTCGTAAATCCGACGCGAATTTAGCAAAGACACAAACCAAAATACGAATTTAAATTCGTGCATAATTAGCAGTGCCAAGGTAAGCTGTCATTCAGATTTACTTATTCGTTTAGTAAAACATATAATCTGAAAACGGTTTCTATATTGTTGGAAAGGTCTATATATCAGCTACCTTATCCTGAAAAATTCATCCGTGCACAGGCAAGGATGTGGCGTCAGTAGCCAATGTTACCCAGTGTACCTCCAGAAGCACTTCTCATACACATTTTGTTCAACAAAAAACATAACATTAGTATCATCACAATCTGCAGGACACACCAATCACAACAACGAAATAGTTTCAATACTCGAAGAACTTAGGGAAGCTGATATAATTGCATAACGGTCATATAAATAAGTATAATTTTCATAAATACACATAATTGTAAAATTAGTGTCGACAAGTTCGGTCGTTATTTCACACAGAACAATAAATTAAAAAGAATTGTTTTAAAAGCCTGGGGTTCCATTTGGATAATGACAAGAACTTGGATCTTCGTTGGAAACGCTTAAGGAATATTGATAATTCTGTCGAAGAAAATGAAATTCTAGTGGCTAGCCACTAGCCACTTCATTCTGGCCACTTACTCACTACTAAAATAGTGAATTTTCAAAAACTCCAAAAAAAATAATCAGAGTTCATTAAAAATGTTTTTAATAACTATTTCCGTGAATAATCTATATATATAAAATCCCTATGCGTTTCTGTTAGCAAAATATGTCCGGGACTTTTTTTTGGACTTGCACATCACTTAGAAACCTGAAATTTTTCACAGATGTTCCTGGGCATCTAATGTTGATGAGAAAAATCGCAAATTTCAAAAATCCAAACGGCTTCGCCATTTTTTTGCAAAAAATCCGATTGGGAGGAAATTTGTATTTTTTTCCTAGATTGTGGTGATTAATTTGTCAGATTTTATTATGAAAAATTTTGTAATTTAAAAACTTAATAATTTAAAAGTTTAATAATTTAAAAATTTAATAATTTAAAAATTTAATAATTTAAAAATTTAATAATTTTTCATAATAATTTAATTTCATTGAATTTGTTTTGTTTGTGACTATTTTTGGCGGTGTTGGGTATAGTTGCTTAGAAAATGAACATTAGTATATCGGAAGGTGGGCGATATCATCTAAGGCTACTTCTATTACATGTGACACGAGATATCAGTTTTGAGAACTGTGCACGAGGTCACATTCAAAACATTCAAAGAGGCATGCAAGGAGTTGGGTATCTTAGAAGACGATTCTGTTTGGGAAGCCACACTGGCTGGGAAGCCAGAGAATTGTTTGCTTTAATCTGTGTTTTTGGGTGCCTACTTGAGCCGCAGAAGACCTACCTGGAAAACACCCTGATCATTGTAGAACACACGCAGACTGTGAAAATTAGCTGTGAAATGTTGCTTTTAAAGAAATATTCTCAAGCAATATTTGAATCATATTCAAACAATCGATATTAATTGCGATTAATTTCTTACTTTTGATGCTCCAAAATAAATAAACTAAAAAAGTGTAAGGTGAGAAAGTCCAAAAGACTTCGCAATTTTTTTTACGAAATAAAAAAAAAATGATAACTTCCTGGCGAAGTCAGGCTTATATACTAGTAATTTAATAAAAATATATTTTCAGTGATTATTGCAGACATTTTAATAAATTAAACAGTTCGCTATGTAGCGAACTGTGGTGAATTTGAAACTGTGAAATAGCGAACTGTGGTGCACTATGTAGCGAACTCTGGTGGATTCGAAAAAATTGTGTGGTGAATTTATCTATTTTTTATCACAATTGTGCACATTTCTGACTATGGAAAGTTCAGATGAATAAAATTCTTTTAAAATACATAAGTATAATGTAAGGCTTTCTTTTACCACATCACAGGTAACAGGATTTTAGGTAAAAGACCGAAATTTACCGGTTTACCGGTACAGGTAGTAATAACAGGAAATCTTTAATTTGCTTAACCCATAATACAACTCCTTAAAAGAGGATTACATTTCCAGTTTTTTGCGGAAAATGTTTACAACTTGTAGTTAAACAATTAGTGAAGTATAATCCATCCCTTTTTTATAGAAATTCGCACTATAAAAGCAATTGGTATGCGGCTTTCGAGTCAATTGTTCTCAACCTCTAAAATTGTGCAGTTATACAGAAAAAGAATAAAAAAAAGTATTGCAATGATCATAAAGAAAACTTTGGAAAGGAACGCTTTGCTTTTGAAAATGCCGAAGTCCTCCAGTGTTACCACTCGGTCAAGAAGCGGGAGGCCCAAATTAACTTCAATACAGGAGGATCATACAATCAAAATGATAAGTAAAACGGATCGACGGTTTACAGCTCCAGAAATTTGCGCAGAATTCAACAGTTTGCATTCAAACAAGATATCAGTTACAACGACGAAAAGACGACTAGCTGTCCCAGGCCTTCACGGTAGAATAGCGATGCGAAACCGTTGCTACGACCATAAAATAAAATCAAACGAAAGTCTTATGGACAGATGAATGTAAATTTGAAATTTTTGGACGAAAAAGGAGAGTCTTCGTTCAACGGTCAGCTGCAGAAAAGATTAATCCTAGCTGTGTGGTTCCAACAGTGAAGCATGGCGGTGGTTCTATAATGGTCTGGGGATGTTTCTGCTCCGCCGGAGTTGGAGACCTCATCCGTATTGATGGAACCATGAATAAGGAGACCTATAAATAAATTTTAGAAGAGCACACCATCCCATCAGGCTTGCGGTTAATTGGACCTGGATTCATATTGATGCAAGATAATGGTCCAAAACATACTTCTAAGCTCTGCTGAGGATATCTGGAAGAAGAAGAACGCAAAGGAATCTTAAGGAATATGAAATGGCCTGCCCAGTCACCTGACCTTAACTCCATAGAGCTTCTTTGAGATCACCTGAACAGGGAGATCCGAAAAACATGTCCCACATTGAAAGAAAATCTTTGGAATATTCTGCAAGTGACCTGGAGGTCCATACCACTTCAAACAATACAGAAACTAATCGACAGGATGCCAAAAATATCGTCAAAAGTAGTAAAAGTGAAAGGTGCATTTTTTGACGAAAATCATATTTCAAAGGAAATGTTAAGTTAAGTTAATATAATAAAGTATTTAAGTAAATATATTGTTAACAAAACAAAACAAATATTATTTTAATTTCTAAAATGAAAAGAAGTGGAAGTGGAATTTCTAAAATGAATCTGTTGTTGTGGAAAAATGGTTTGTCCGGAAACTTATGGACGGTAGTGTATATCAATATCAGGTGAGCATTTCGGCATTTCTCCACGGCAACTTCGTCATCATTGGATATTGTCGTTTCTCAGTCGACTTTTTTCTTACATTTTTATTGTATGTACTAAAAATATGTACATACAAAATATGCAGACTATGTATGTTTGTACAGATATTATTGAAGTATTCTAAGTTTTCGGGATACGTTACTGTTGTATAACGTATCCAACAAGCTGTTCTTACCGATCGACACAACGGCAGAAGTCTGCAAGAAATCAATAGGCATTATTTTACAAATTTCGGCTGGTGATCAAAGCAACAACAATGACATCATGTCGCTGGCTTCATTGCTTAGGGTTGACTTGATCGTGGACGTAAATCCTAACAGTACGGAACTTCGGCGCCCGACAAATTAAGAGCGATAAAAGATCTGTTAATCAAACTTTATCTTCCCCTGCTGCTTTCGGCCCGCACCAAAAACTCAGATTGCGTCACTGCTCGACATGCGCATTCTGTATATTGTTTATTCTGTGATAATGTCCGATTTTTTCTATTTCCAATACCAATGAGTTTCTGATGATAAAGAAGAAAAAATTCGTGCCAAATTTGATGAAGATATTCGTTCTCTTCTAATCGTGATTTCCACAGACGGACAGCCAGGCAGACGGTCGGAAAGGGCTAAATCAACTCAGGAGGTGAAGCTGATCAAGAATATATGTATATAGAGTAAGACCCCGCTTAACGTGGGGGATACGTTCCATCAAAGTAAAGCGTATTGCAAAACAGCGCTAAACGAGGCTATCTTGTAAATAGTACATAATGGGGTTAGAGGAAGATGGATAGAAAATTGGTTAGGTATTAAATTTAATAATTATATTTTTTTTAATAAAAATGAAACCAAACATTTATTTCTTACAAAAATTAAAACAATATAAACGAATATACTTATAAAAACAAATAAAATTCCAAGTCAGTCAGATCAGCGCTAAACCGAAACAGCGCTAAACGAAACAGCATTAAGCGGGGTCTTACTGTTAACTGGTTCGGATATGTTATGTACATATTTGGAAACCTACCGCTGCGCACAATTTCGCGGAATCCTCGGTTGAAATAAAAGAGCGCTAAACCGAAACAGCGTTAAGCGGGATCTTATCACTTCGTGTTTAGGATATAAAAAAACATAATACGACAGAAGGTCATGGCATGAAGAGTCGCTAAGAAGATAACTATTTCTCATTCTTTCTTTGACTTGTGCACAACGCTTCTTTGTTAATCACACTGTTCTCAGTTCTAGAATTTGTGTCACGGTAACGATACAAATTACTTATTGATGTTCACGACTAACTTAGATTTCACTTGAAATATGAATTTTCGCGATGTAGTCATATCTTCCAAGCAGAGGTATCACTTGCAAATGTTCATTGAAAGCACTTCTTAACTCTCCAACTTATTTTTTAGAACAGAATAAGAATTAAGTAATGCAAGAGAGAATATTTTGTTGTATTGGCTATAATAAAAATATAGATTCTAACGAGATATCATATACATATGTATGTATGTTTTAACTAATGACCTAATGAACACGATTAGGAAACCTTAACTAATTAATCTATTGTGATGTATTTAATTTTATGATTGTAAAATGAATTAATGAAAAATACAATAATCTGCTATGTCCATTTCGCAGTTATTGCTCTAAGCAAATCTAAAAACTCGTCTATTCAATTTTTTCAGTTATGTAAGAAAAATAAATGAGTGGTTATAAAGTAAATGAGGTTGCAATATGTACTCAACTCAACATGATACAGACGAGGTATATGATTTTACAAAACATGAAAATGCTCTGCGTTGGAGGAGTGTATTTGTTCCGTCTCTTAAAAAGGTAATCTTATGGTTTTATGTCATCGAAGTAATATCAGAAAGCTATATTAATTTATAATATATATGCATTAAAATTATATTCTTTAATTGTTTATAGGTTCTGGAACAAGTTCATCCAAGGTTAACAGCTAAAGAAGATGCATTTCTCTTCGTTGAAAAACTCTGCATCCGCATTCTTTCAATGCTATGTGGAAAACCTTTACCTCATTCTATACAGGTATTACTTCTATTCTCACATTTATTTATGCTACGGTATAAACGGTTTTAAATTGCGTTTTCTGTCGTTTAAATAGTATTTGTTTTTCTATATGAAAGCAACAAGTAGAACTTACTTTCCCTAAAACATCAAAATAACAATATTACAATTTATTATTAAAAAATTCCTAAAAATTAAAGCAGAATTAGATTGAATTTTAAAGCATAATAAATATGCAATATACATTCAACAATATACAATATATAATTGTATGAGTATTTATTTATTCATTCGTTTCCTCTTGGCAGGGTTCGCAAACGTGAAAGTTACCAGTTGGATTCGTTATTGTCCAGACCTCCTAAAACATTAATTTTATGGATTAGCCAATTCTAGTCCAGTCCTTCCCATGGAAAAGGTTTGATAAGCAAACCTGCCCACTTGCGCAAGGTACTTTGATGCAGGGTTCGTAAATGCTTGCTCCGGCTCGCTCGCTCTCCCGAGCAGGAGCAACAGAAAAAATGTTCAGCGCTCCGGCTCTGCTCAAATGGGCATTTACTTACGAGAGCACGAGCCAGTCCGAGTCGTTTTTTAAGAGCATGAGCAGCTCAGAGCTGATGTAAGCCTCGGAGCCGTCGTGAATGAGCAGTCGGTCGATTCTGTGCTAAACAGATTGTAAGAGGTGAATGAATGTTTTTCAATGAAAATTAATGAAATTTTGAATATGAGAAGCTCGCTCGTGCTCTTAAAAAAATTAGGAGGAACGGGTTCGCTCGTGCTCTCGTAGGCTCTTTTGAGCGAGTCGGAGCGAGCAGAAGCAGAAAAGAGCGCTCGAGAACGAGCATTTTCGAACCCTGCTTTGAAGTAACTACTCTACTGGGAACAAGTTGGGTTTAGGGGGTAAGAAGTGATTTTGGTGGCCATTTTTATACTCTACACACGAAGTGATGTCCGTCCGTCTGTCTGTCTGTGGAAATCACGATTAAAAGAGAACGAATAGAGATATCTTAATCAAATTTGGCTCGAATATTGTTTAACATTAGAAACTCGTTGGTATTGAGTATGTTGGCTTCTCTTACGATCGTAATTGCTCTCAATGGCCAATCCCTTCTTATATCTTAATCAAATTTGGCTCGAATATTGTTTAACATTAGAAACTCGTTGGTATTGAGTATGTTGGCTTCTCTTACGATCGTAATTGCTCTCAATGGCCAATCCCTTCTAATCCAGCGTTCACGTTTTGCCAGTGGCGTAGCGTGAATTTCTGCCACCCGGGCCGGTTAGAAATATTCCGCCCCGCCAATAGCCACTTCGGCCGACCCCGATAGCTCTGCCGCCCCTGATAACTCTGCCGCCCGGGCGAATGGCACCCCCTTGATCCCCCCACGCTACGCCAGTACATCTTGCCCTACTGTCTCACAGAGAAATCAGAGGTATTTAGTGTACCCAGTCTCCTAGTGGCCACTGATACTGATTAAGTGATAGTTCCTCCAAAACAAATTGTATATGTTTATTTTTTTTATCTGGTATTTTTTCCCCTAAGATTTAGAAACATTGGAAGTATTGGAACCGAAGCGAGCTTGTTTCCATTATGAAGTAATACGCATTCCAAGATAAGATATTTTCACCTCAGGAAGAAGGCAAACTTTTTCATTAAGCCTTGATGCAAGAAGTTCTCCACATTTGTTTGATAAATTAAGGTCACGAATTACGACATTGAAATCTCCTTGAGAAAAACCCCGAGCTGTAGATTTGCATGCCTCAGAATCACTACTGCCAATACTCATAGTAGTAGGCATTTCAACGCCATCATCGGAAATATTCAATGAGGAAGGAAATATTGGTTCTGGAAATTCTTCGTTACGTAACGTTGGTGGTTTAGCCGATGGCATGTTAGGATAAATCCAATTGCGCTTTCTGAATGGGCTCATGCCTTTTATATTCACAGCACAAAAGTAGCATTCATTAATATGATTTTTTGGTTCAGTCATGTCACCGGAACTTGAAATGAAAGCCCTTTGCGTTGTCCTTGGCCCCAGTATCGAAGAGACTCCACACAAGATTTACAAGAACTATGCGACGCCCAATATTTATCTTGGTGTCCATGTTGTAAGCTTGTTTTAAAACATCACTCACTTTTTTATTTGGTTTTTATTTGGTTTTCTTTGCAAAATTTACCACAAATGTAGCAAAAACTGTTAGGATCATTAACACAACAATTGCGTGAAGAATTCATTTTTAGTTCTTATACAGATGGATATTTAAATTTTATCTAATTTGCTAATTGAAATATCTATGACTAACTAACATGGACTACTGGGAAGAAGAAATAATTGTTTTTGTAAAAAGCGCAATTTTTTTTTCAAATTTGTTTCCCAGTCAAAAAAGGTTTTGTGAAACTGCAAGAATCCTTCTATCAAATTTAAACCGAAAGAAAGTGTTTGAGTTGGATAGGTATTTAAACACACTATCAGCAGATGTTATCGAAAATGTAATAGCGGGAAAAATCTATTGCCAGCGTTTCGTCTAGAACAAGCTAGCTGGACAAAATTATTATTTTGCTTTTTTATATTGGTTAGGTTGTTAAAAACAAAAAAATTTGCATGTGAGGTGGGGTTGCTTGCAGTGGCGTAGCTAGGTAACCAAGGGCCCTGGGGCAAATTAAAAAATGGGGCCCCACTGCTATGTAAACTGATTAGGTTATATTAAATAAAAATATGAAATATACAAATACTTTAAAAATGCTAAGCTACTTAAGCTCTTTTTTGTGCACTGCAGGGCAGGTAATAAGAATATTAAACAGTTACAACATAAATTACCATTAATACTTGGTGTAGGTTTGGCTAATAAAACGAAATAGAGAAGATTCAAGGGTTTATTATATAAAGGTCGGTCTACTGACTAAAAACAATTATATTTACAATTTTTTCCTAGCTTTAGTTTTCGCAAAATTATCAATGACTTCGTTTAAATCTAGGCTTGATGCGGTTTTGTTTTCAATTGCTATTAGCGATAAATGTCGGAGTCGAGTTTGGCCAATATCATTTCTTAAATAATTTTTTATTATTTTTAATTTGCTAAATGACCTTTCAGCTGCTGCAGAAGTGACAGGAATTGTAAAGAATAATAACATTGCTGTAAATACTTCCGTTAGGTCGCATTCTAGCACTCCATATTTGCTCATTATTTCCTTACATAATTGGTGTACAGTACATGCTTGAGTTAGTTGAGGTAAAACTAGGTGGTAAATATTAATAAATTGAAGTGAAAAACTAGGGCCTATTATATCTGAATATTTTCTTTGGAATTCGTCGCACTTTTGTAATAAAGTTGCTTCATCAACATGTAATAAAAATGTTGGTGTTAGAAAATCGAATATATGACCGACTGCAGTCATACCAATAAAACGTGTATCTAATTGAGATATTACTGTGTCTAGTACATTATTGAAAATCTCAATTTTAAATATTTTTTCTCAGTTTGGAAATCGGTGATCAGCAGCTAATTCATCAAAATGTTTTTTAACTTTTCTTTGCCTTTTTTCTTGAAAATGGGTATCAATACCATATTTTCTTGCAGTTTCACTGGCTTTGCACTTGAATAATTCGAAATCATTTCTATAAATTTGCAACTTTGCTTTGGTCTCTGCTAAAACTTTACTCGCCTCGCCCAAATTGATGTCGCATTTTTGCAAAGTTTGGGATGCATAATTGATGTCGTTCAATACACTGTGCATGAATTCGCAAAGCAACACGAACTCGAAATTTAGCATTTTTGTTTTAATACTCTCTGCTTCACTACGCTCATCTTTATTAGGACTCTTTAGAACTATTTCTGATAATGCTTTGATAATATCAAAATAACGAAGTTTTATTGCAGATATCGTATTGACCCTACTGGACCATCTAGTCGGATTTAGTTTTTTTAGAGTGGTGTCCGATTCGCCAGTGAATTTTGACAGTACGTTTGATGCTGTTTCCGAAAAAGTTATACAAATCTTGCTACGTTGCGAAAAAAAATCTGTATTTCCACACAACTGCTAACGGCATCATTTATCACCAAATTTAAATTATGAGTGGCACAATGTACGTACTCTGCGTTAGGCTGGATATCCTTAATATGTTTTTGTACACCATTATACACACCACTCATCACACTGGCTCCATCATAGCCTTGCCCCACACATTTTTTTAAATCAATACTTTTGTCGATAAATAATGTTGTCACTTGGTTGACTAAATCTACTGCGCCATGTTTGATGGCTGCATAAAAGCCTAGAAACACTTCTTTTACTTCTATATCAATTGGCTGTCCATTTTCCGGTCATTACTGCATACCTCACAACAATGCTTAGCTGATCTACCTTCTATATGTCCTGTGTCATATCCATTATGATAGCAAAAAACGGTGACACTCTAATTTGTTCTAGTAGATAGGTTTCGAGTTTGGTCCCCAAGCTCTCAATCATTTCATTTTGAATTGTTGCACTCAGATATCTTGTAGATCCTAAAAACATAAAAAAACACAATTTCAAAAAAGTCCTGATATTAAACAGTTAATAATTATAAACAAAATAAAACGATAAAAAAACTTAGAAATAATTATTACCTTTGGGCATATCCAAAACTTGCCGCAAAGTGTTATCATATCGGGCGACAAGCTCTACAAAGGACAGAAAATTTCCGTGGTATCCTTCCTGACTTAAGTCTTCTTGATGTCCTCTCAAAGCCAAAGAACTCGTTGCTAGGGTAAGTATGATATCGAATAACGAAAGAACTCTTTGCTAGGGTAAGTATGATATCGAATAACCTTTGAAGAACCATTTTCCAAAATGATGCTTCTTTGCGAATTTCATTTTCAAGTTCCTTGTCGATAGTATTAGTATCGTTTTTTTTCCAAAATTCATACACAGCACATGCTTCCGAATGGCCACTCGAGCAACTGTGTTGTTTAATTCTTTCTGATAAATGCTTCCAATCTCGAATTCCCGTACACCAAACATTATTCCTTTGTGAAGCAAATAACCAGCAGGGTTGACAATAGGCAGCGTCTAGTACTTTGGAATAACACAACCAAAAACGATTAACTGGTCCATATTTAGAACACGAAACGTAGTACGATTTTGAAAAACACCTATTGTTCTGGTTGATGTCTGTTGGAAAAGGTCCTGAAGGCTGTAAAGGCCCCATATCAAGAATTTGACGTTTTTCGTTATCACTTAATATTTTGTTCGTAAAGTTTCCCAAGTCATAAGAAGATTTGTCGTACACATTTTCGAAAAATGTAGAGGTCTGTGGTTCCTCCAAACCCTCCGCTCTTATGTGAGTCATGCAAACATCATCCACGTTCACATGATCGGCGGCGGAGGTATCCCCAACTGCAATAATTGTCGAATCTTCTTCAGTAGGCTTCTCAACCAACACTGCAGTTACCACATTATTTGAGTCACTATCAATAGAAATATTTTGGCCAGATGTACTTGCAGAAGGCTGACTAAAAAACTTGTCAATTTTGGGCAATTTTTGTTTACTATCTCCTCTTTCTTGGCGTTGTTTGCGTTTAAATGCACCACTGGGTTTCTTCTTTTTATCCATAATTTTAGTTTTTTAATTTATTTAAACAATACAATATTAGATTGTGCTCGAGTAGGTAGGTACTCACTGTTCACTGACAACGTTAAAAGTAAAATAAAAGGAAAGAGAAACACAATGATACGCTACAAGTGTCGTTGGGGAATCCCCGGAAAATATTATCACCGTTAGTGTTACCACATTTAACGGTGGATACCATGAACGATCTCCTGCCCGCGGACATGAATTAATGCACCTACTGCAGATGACTTGCATTTTTTCACGATATTTCGCGTAATACAATGAGCTGTCTTCGAAATCTATAGATTTGACACGATTTATCGACTTAACGGACATCAATATGAGTGGTAAAATCAAATAAAATTGAACCACTATATTGACCAGTACAAAAAAGTTTATTGACATTAGCTTACTTACTCCTGATAAAGCATTAATTTTTTAACCGTTCTCGAAAAAAAAGTCTTAACTGGAATTCACAATAAAACGCACATCGATGATTAATAAAAGGCACATATTGACAACACTGCCAACCTACAGAAAGAATTTCGGGGAATTCCCTAGGCATAACTTAAATTTCTCTCAACTGAGTTGTCATGATTAAAGTGTGGTTGCCACCTGTCATATTTATTTTGAAAATGGGACAAATTTCCAAAAGTTCTGTTCGATCGAGATTTTTGGTAAGGATTCGAGGGCCGCCAGAGCTTGAGGGCCCCGGGGCACTGCCCCGCCTAGCCCCTAGGTAGCTACGCCACTGGTTGCTTGCCCTCCGTTTTGCCGGTAATGGGAAATTTACAAAGAAGGAATTAGTTTAAAAGAACAAATAGTAAAGAAAATCAACTGCCACGTCTTCAATATCGTAATATGCCTCATTGGAAAGCAGAAATTACATTATATCACGGCCTTTTTAAATTGAGTCGTTACGGTTTTTGAGAAAAATAATAAATAAAATTCATATGATGGATGAATAAATAAATTCATAAATGGATGAATAAATTCATCCATGCTTATATGTAGCTCAATTCCTCAGCTTGTAGAACGAGTTTGCGGTTGAAATGTTGTCCAGAAGTCCACTGTCTCTGACCAAAACAGACAACCACAAATGGGCGTAAACTCCCACCCGAAAGAGTATTCAAGTGAGGTTGAATTTTTAACGCAAAATATATATTTTATTTCTCAATCTACTTATCTATTTTTGAGAAATAAACTGAACCTTAACCTACCTCATATATCAACTTTAAATAGACGGTCGCCAATTAAATTTCTTAAGCCCGGACTAAAGAATGTGGAAACATTCTCATTCTCCAGGAATTTGGGGAGCCTGAAATGGATTTGAAAACTACAATGTGCCCAAAATTAACGAAGTGCGTGAAGTTAAATTCGCGTTTTTGATAGCTAAATTCGTAAATAGCGGAGACACAAACCACAAACACGAATTTCAAATTCGTGTTTTTCAAAAATGCTTTGTTCATATCAGAGCAAATTTTGAATGCAAATGTCGATCAATCCGAAATATAACTTCGATATATGCTAAACACCGTTGAAAAGAGGCCCTCGAGAGCTTCCAAATGATATCGGTTTGATGCGTGCATTCGTAGAACTTTGGCGTCACAGATCACCTAAACTTAGTGTATGCGCGATGCATATCAGAGCAAACTTTGAATGAAAATTTCGATATATTCAAAATATAACTTCGATATATGCTATACATCGTTGAAAAGAGGACGCCCAGTGCTTTCCAACGATATCGGTTTGATGCGTGCACTCGTACAACTTTGGCGTCAGAGGTCACCTAAACTTAGTGTATGCGCGATGCATATCAGAGCAAACTTTGAATGAAAATTTCGATATATTCAAAATATAACTTCGATATATGCTATACATCGTTGAAAAGAGGACGCTAAGAGCTTTCTAGCGATATCGGTTTGATGCGTGCACTCGTAGAACTTTGGCGTCACAGATCACCTAAACTTAGTCTATGCGCGATGCATATGAGAGCAAACTTTGAATACAAATTTCGATATATCCAAAATATAACTTCGATATATGCTATACATCGTTGAAAAGGGGACGCCCAGTGCTTTCCAACGATATCGGTTTGATGCGTGCACTCGTACAACTTTAGCGTCAGAGGTCACCTAAACTTAGTGTATGCGCGATGCATATCAGAGCAAACTTTGAATGAAAATTTCGATGTATTCAAAATATAACTTCGATATATGCTATACATCGTTGAAAAGAGGACGCCAAGAGCTTTCTAGTGATATCGGTTTGATGCGTGCAGTCGTAGAATTTTGACGTCAGAGGTCACCTAAACTTAGTCTATGCGCGATGCATATGAGAGCAAACTTTGAATACAAATTTCGATATATCCAAAATATAACTTCGATATATGCTATACATCGTTGAAAAGGGGACGCCCAGAGCTTTCCAACGATATCGGTTTGATGCGTGCACTCGCAGAACTTTGGCGTCAGAGGTCACCTAAACTTAGTCTATGCGCGATGCATATCAGAGCAAATTTTGAACACAAATTTCGATATATCCAAAATATAACTTCGATATATGCTATACATCGTTGAAAAGGGGACGCCCAGAGCTTTCCAAATATATCGGTCTGATGCGTGCACTCGTACAACTTTGGCGTCAGAGGTCACCTAAACTTAGTGTATGCGCGATGCATATCAGAGCAAACTTTGAATGAAAATTTCGATATATTCAATATATAACTTCGATATATGCTATACATCGTTGAAAAGAAGACGCTTTCTAGTGATATCGGTTTGATGCGTGCACTCGTAGAACATTTGACGTCAGAGGTCACCTAAACTTAGTCTATGCGCGATGCATATGAGAGCAAACTTTGAATACAAATTTCGATATATCCAAAATATAACTTCGATATATGCTATACATCGTTGAAAAGGGGACGCCCAGAGCTTTCCAAATATATCGGTCTGATGCGTGCACTCGTACAACTTTGGCGTCAGAGGTCACCTAAACTTAGTGTATGCGCGATGCATATCAGAGCAAACTTTGAATGAAAATTTCGATATATTCAAAATATAACTTCGATATATGCTATACATCGTTGAAAAGAAGACGCTTTCTAGTGATATCGGTTTGATGCGTGCACTCGTAGAACTTTGGCGTCACAGATCACCTAAACTTAGTGTATGCGCGATGCATATCAGAGCAAATTTTGAATGAAAATTTCGATATATTCAAAATATAACTTCGATATATGCTATACATCGTTGAAAAGAGGACGCCCAGTGCTTTCCAACGATATCGGTTTGATGCGTGCACTCGTACAACTTTGGCGTCAGAGGTCACCTAAACTTAGTGTATGCGCGATGCATATCAGAGCAAACTTTGAATGAAAATTTCGATATATTCAAAATATAACTTCGATATATGCTATACATCGTTGAAAAGAGGACGCTAAGAGCTTTCTAGCGATATCGGTTTGATGCGTGCACTCGTAGAACTTTGGCGTCACAGATCACCTAAACTTAGTCTATGCGCGATGCATATGAGAGCAAACTTTGAATACAAATTTCGATATATCCAAAATATAACTTCGATATATGCTATACATCGTTGAAAAGGGGACGCCCAGTGCTTTCCAACGATATCGGTTTGATGCGTGCACTCGTACAACTTTAGCGTCAGAGGTCACCTAAACTTAGTGTATGCGCGATGCATATCAGAGCAAACTTTGAATGAAAATTTCGATATATTCAAAATATAACTTCGATATATGCTATACATCGTTGAAAAGAGGACGCCAAGAGCTTTCTAGTGATATCGGTTTGATGCGTGCAGTCGTAGAATTTTGACGTCAGAGGTCACCTAAACTTAGTCTATGCGCGATGCATATGAGAGCAAACTTTGAATACAAATTTCGATATATCCAAAATATAACTTCGATATATGCTATACATCGTTGAAAAGGGGACGCCCAGAGCTTTCCAACGATATCGGTTTGATGCGTGCACTCGCAGAACTTTGGCGTCAGAGGTCACCTAAACTTAGTCTATGCGCGATGCATATCAGAGCAAATTTTGAACACAAATTTCGATATATCCAAAATATAACTTCGATATATGCTATACATCGTTGAAAAGGGGACGCCCAGAGCTTTCCAAATATATCAGTCTGATGCGTGCACTCGTACAACTTTGGCGTCAGAGGTCACCTAAACTTAGTGTATGCGCGATGCATATCAGAGCAAACTTTGAATGAAAATTTCGATATATTCAATATATAACTTCGATATATGCTATACATCGTTGAAAAGAAGACGCTTTCTAGTGATATCGGTTTGATGCGTGCACTCGTAGAACATTTGACGTCAGAGGTCACCTAAACTTAGTCTATGCGCGATGCATATGAGAGCAAACTTTGAATACAAATTTCGATATATCCAAAATATAACTTCGATATATGCTATACATCGTTGAAAAGGGGACGCCCAGAGCTTTCCAAATATATCGGTCTGATGCGTGCACTCGTACAACTTTGGCGTCAGAGGTCACCTAAACTTAGTGTATGCGCGATGCATATCAGAGCAAACTTTGAATGAAAATTTCGATATATTCAAAATATAACTTCGATATATGCTATACATCGTTGAAAAGAAGACGCTTTCTAGTGATATCGGTTTGATGCGTGCACTCGTAGAACTTTGACGTCAGAGGTCACCTAAACTTAGTCTATGCGCGATGCATATGAGAGCAAACTTTGAATACAAATTTCGATATATCCAAAATATAACTTCGATATATGCTATACATCGTTGAAAAGGGGACGCCCAGAGCGTTCCAACGATATCGGTTTGATGCGTGCACTCGTACAACTTTGGCGTCAGAGGTCACCTAAACTTAGTGTATGCGCGATGCATATCAGAGCAAACTTTGAATGAATATTTCGATATATTCAAAATATAACTTCGATATATGCTATACATCGTTGAAAAGAGGACGCCAAGAGCTTTCTAGTGATATCGGTTTAATGCGTGCACTCGTGGAACTTTGGCGTCAGAGGTCACCCAAACTTAGTCTATGCGCGATGCATATGAGAGCAAACTAGATAGATATGAAAAGAGAGTATATTCGATAAATGGTATGAAAGTCAGCCTGAATGCTTTGCTGTTGATAGTTGAAGATGTTTTACCCAAAAATGAAAAAATTTTTTTCATTTCACACAAAAACCTTAAAATATAGATAAATTAAAGAAAACTTTCTTACGATTCCGACAAAAGGGTGGAAGCAATAATAATCCTTCCTTGACGGAATTAAATAATATTATAGCTAGATTAATGAGTGCAAAAATTGTGCAATCAACGTCGAAGCAATTGATTGTTCTTTTATTATACATTTAAATATGCAGTCAGAAGAATATGTAAAAGAAACTATACTAGATGAGTAAACAGAAAACAAATTTTGTAAATCTGGATTCGAACAATGATAAGTATCTTGACTATTTTTTAGAAGATGCGTTTGAAAACAGTAAAGATCTCAATCTGGAAGTCGTGTGCATAAGATATTTTATTGGATATGTACGCTATAAAACTATTTTTAAAGTAAAATGTGATAAATGTTACGAGGAAATTTCAAAGGAAGACGAAATTCTCTCTGTTCCAAGTGAATTGTTTATTTTTCATAAAAATTATGAAAGTCTTTAGATTTTGGTAATTTGGGGTAGCACCTTGAAGCATTTTTTTAAAGTCTGTAAAAAACATGTAATTGTGTTCCACGATGTATTTCATCAAAATCACAAGCTGTAGGAATACAAGCTCTCATTGTAGAATTATGCAAAAGAGTTACACCAGATTGGTTTGATTAATAATATTAAATTTTCTTATATTAATTTTAATAAGAAAACATTGTTCATGGACCATTCAAAAAAATGCTGAATCTGTTGAACAGCGAAAGTTAAAAATACTTTGCATTAAGATATACACACCGCTCATAAGTATTCATAAAATTCAGAATTTTTCGGAATCAGTAAAATTCATTGGAAATTAAATTCGATTTTATGATTTTATGACGTCTCTGTGGTTTTTTGGGAGAAACCTAAAAATCCTAACCCTTTTTTGTTGTGGCACAGGTGCATATTGTCCGAATTCGACTTTATGGAAAATTTCATCAACAATCTTTTAATGACTACCTGTCAATATTGGCGATATGCAAACGGTTTTTATGGTCTTGTTTTTTATCTGTTGGGTGTTGGGAACTAAATTTTATAGTTACCTGAATCCGTACCCAATCCTTTTAAATACCAGGACTGAATTCTCTAGGACATTAATTTTAATTTGCATATCGTCCTGAAAAGTAAAAAAGCAGCACAAGTATGCCAAAACGACAAGAATTATCAATTGAGATATCCGCGAAGAAGGATATTCCTACGAACAGATTGCTGCCCGTTTAAAGATATCGAAGAGTTCTGCTTGGGCCATTGTTAAAAAACAGTAAGATATCGGCAGTGTTGCCAACAGAAATCGTTCCGGCAGAAAGAGAAAGACGACTGCAGGAGATGATAAGTTCATTGTAGTCCAGAGCAAACAGAACAGACGTCTAACGGCCCCAGATATCACCAGCCAGATAAACTGCAACCGCCCAAATCCCATATCTGTTTCCACAGTAAAAAGACGTCTGAAGGAAGCTGGCTTGTCAGGAATAATAGCAGCGAGGAAGCCTTAACTTCGTTCTGCAAATAAGAAAAAGCGATTGGAATGGGCGAAGACACACAAAGATTGGACGTTGGAGCAATGGAAAAATGTGCTTTGGACTGATGAGTTCAAGTTTGAAATCTTCGGGTTCAACAGGCGTGTGTTTGTTCGTCGACATATCGGAGAGCGGATGTCTGTATCGTGCCTACAGTTAAACATGGAGGAGGAAACACGATGATTTGGGGATGTTTCGGTGCAGGATCCACCGGCGACCTTGTCACAATCATCGAAAAACTAAACAAAGAAGGATACAAGAAGATACTAGAAGAACATGCTGTGCCTTCAGGAATTAGAATTCTAGGTGAAGGATTCACTTTTCAAGAAGATAATGACCCGAAGCACTCTTCACGTTTGTGCAGATCATTTTTACAATATCTAGAAGGCAAGAGTATCTTGAAACGCATGGTGTGGCCACCACAATCACCGGATTTATCTCTCATTGAACTTTTGTGGAACGAGCTGGACAGAAAGGCTAAAGCTCTAATTCCTACAATTACGGAAGACCTCTGGAAGAATTATTTCAATCTTGGGGCGAGATCAGGCCTGAAACTTTAGTAAAATTGGCGAGATTATGTAAGGCAGTTATTAAGGCAAAAGGCGGTTATATAGATGTAAGTGTATAGGGACCACATTTTTTGTGTTATTTGTTGTTATTGTAATTTTTTTAAATAAATATATCGTAAGGCACACAAGTGTGTGCCAAAACTCGATTAAATTGCTTTCCTTTTTTTTTAAATCGGTCTAAATTGCACATATATGAATCGTTCGAATACTTATGAGCGGTACTGTATGTGCATTTGTTCAAAGAATATGCAATTATATAGGGTGCTAATTTTTAATTTTTCTATTTCTGATTGCAATTTGATTTCAAAGTATACTTTTCATTTTCATTAGGAAGAGGTATTGTAATTTTTATTTTTGTCGGTATAATCATTTACGAAACGGACCAAAAAAATGTTGTACAAAAACAAAACAACGGCGATAAAAAACCAAAAAAGCGATGTTATTAAGCAAATGAGAGAATGAATCGAAACTCGAAGGATAAGAACTTATTGTCCCACACACACGTATAAAAGCGCTCCTAAACTTAAGATCTCTCTCCCTTGCCTTTTCTCTCCGACTCATTGGTCGCTTCTTATGTATGCTTCTTCTTCCTTCCCTCATCGAAACTGACTTATTTTGTGCTGAGATTCGCTTTCTCTATATTGTATATTCCTTGCTCAGATCTAGTCTCCACACCAATTATAGCTCTAATGCCAGCTTAGCTATGGGAGAAGATTGCTATCTTCTGATTCATGGTATTGTTAGTTTCCGTTTGGAATGGCTTTACATGATAGCCACAATCTCCGCCTGGAATACACTGGCGTAGTCCGGTAGTATGAAGCAGAGTGGTAGCCCCTCGTTTCTTCGAAAACACACCTGCTCCAGCACCTGCCTTGATTATGAAAATAGCGATATCAAATTCCTACTTATAATTTTACTTATTTCAAGGTACGATTTGCCTAAGAGCCAAGTATTTTTTAGCAAATTATAATTTGACACATGGTTAATATAAATACGAGTATATCTACGACTATGTAGAAGAAAATTAGTAAGCAGAAGAGATATAGTAAAAGAGGTTATTAATTAGTGTTAGAATTATTGCTTATCCAAACACGATAAAAAAGACGACGACCGATCTGTTTGACTTCGTTTATTCGAGTGAGAGTAACTTTAATATTATACATACAAATTTTAGGTTAAGTTGGTAATGTTGAGAATTAAGGTTGAGTTGCAGTTGGGTTGTACAGTTGCCAACATATCCTCACTCAACCCAAATGCATTTTAAATTGGTTTCAAAATCATTCTTAATAAATTACATGCTCTACTATGCTTTTGTTTACATAATGCCTTAGTTAGTATATCTGCGGCGTTTTCCTCTGTGGGTACATATTCTACTGCGATAGAACCATCTTTGTATTTTTCTCTGATATAATGTACTGCAGCGTTTTTAACCATAAAAAGTGCAGATTGATTATCACTGTTTATTCGTCAGATAATTAGTGAAACCCATTTCTTGAAGTAAATTTCGTACGAAAATCACTTCTCTTGTTCCTTGACAAAGTGCTGCGTACTCGCCCTCCATCGTACT
Source organism: Myopa testacea (assembly GCA_949629155.1). Lineage (NCBI taxonomy): Eukaryota > Metazoa > Arthropoda > Insecta > Diptera > Conopidae > Myopa > Myopa testacea. The sequence continues at coordinate 18,797,004 of OX451347.1, forward strand.
GAGGGCGACAACAGATTGTTTTTTAGACTCTCATGCTATCACCCCACCAACCATAAACATAACGTCACCAGTATATGGTTTACGGTCTTGAGAGTCAGACTGTAATCTGTAAAACATCTGCATCTGTATCTGTAAAACATACAAAATCTTCCTGATTATTAGAATAAGTAATCATACCTGTTGGTTTTCTCGTAAATATCTTAATAAATGCTTGGCCGCCTGAAAATGTTCCCGATGTGGATGAGTGTTGAACTGTGACGACTTTGACACTACGTGTGCGATGTCAGGGCGCGATATCACAGCTAGATACATGAGACTGCCTATTAAACTCTGATATTCTTTGACATCCAATTCACAGTAACTCTTTGTACAGCTCTGAAGAACTGTTCCATTTGCCCATGGCGTCGACGCTGGTTTACACTTGTCCATATTCCAACGCATGAGTAGATCTTCAGTATATTTTGTTTGATGAATACGTATGGCACCTCGGGATCCCTCTCTTTCTATTTCCATTTCACTTTCCCATTCCATTCCACTCATAACCGGCTTGTTTCAAGCCATATAAAGTCTTTGTTAGCTTGTATACTTTATTGGGATTGTTTGTATCTTCAAACATGGACGTTGCCGCATATACACGTCGTCGTTTAATTCTCCCTTTTCCTCTTTTTTCGACTTTTCGTTCATTGTCATTAACTTCGTCATTAACTTCAAGTTCTTCATTTTCTTCCTCAGCATCTGAAATTTCACTACTCGCGGTTTCATATGAATCTTCAGCATTGACAGTTTCTCCGGAATTAGATGTAATTTTATTTTCCTTCGCCATCTTTGGCACGATATCGAAAAGATTTATGCAAAAGGCTTCCTTTTTATTCTCTTCAGGATTGACTACTTTCTGAAATGAACCTTCGAAAAATATAACATCTCTTGCTTTCACAATTGTGCGATTTTTTATATTATACAATCGATAACCCTTAGTTAAATTTTCATATCCCACTGGCTTCAATTTTATTCCCTTTGGTTGAAATTTTCCCCTATTTTGGTTTTTATTTAACGGAATTGCATCATCCAAATGGGCGGAAATGAGATACCGATGGCTTCTTTTTACACCATCTTTCATAAGGAGTAATATCACCTAGAAGTTTTGTAGGACATCTATTGCGAATATATGTTGTAGTATTTATAGCCTCAGCCCATAAGTTTTGAGGAAGACCCGATTCATGACAACAAGAGTTCCATTCACTCGTTCAGCAATTCCGTTTTGCTGAGGCGTATAGCTTACAGTTGTTTGATGTAGTATACCCTTACCTTGTAAATAATCATTGAATTTAGAATTCACAAACTCCTTACCATTGTCATTCCTGAGGCTTTTAATTGAATGACCTGTTTGCTTCTCCATCATCACAGCAAAATTTCGGAAGACTTCAAATGCTTCGGATTTTTTCTTTAACATATACGGTGTAATGTAGCTATAATAGTCGCCAGTAAATGTCATAAAATAATATGCACCGCCCAATGATTTTATTTGAAAAGAACCACATAAATCAGTATGTACTAACTGAAATATTTAATTTGTATTAATTTCTGAATAACTATCATATGGCTTTGCGCATATTTTAACTAATCGAGCATGTTTCGCACGTAAAAGTTTTTGGAACATTAATGCTGTAAACACATAGAATGTAGCTCAGCTACAACAGTCTCAGCAAATTGTCAAAAATCTGCGCTGCTGAGACGCCGCAGAGAACAGAGGGTTTAATTTTTACAAAATCAAATCTGCAAAATCCATTCTAAAATAAAAAGTAAAAGATAAATAAAGCTTAATATAATATAATTATCATATAAAAACTCACACAGTACGATTTTGCCTCAAAATATTAACTCAAATGTTGAATACCATGTAAACAATCATAAAGAGAAGGAGAACAAGAGCAGCGACAGCGACAAAATTGGAAAATTTTCCAAAATTGTCGCCGTCATTGGCAGAGGCAGCGGCTACCTTTTATTTTTTTCTCGTTTTCCATAAGAGCCTGTGTAATTTTGACAAGATGGAGCTACATTGTCGCTGAGCTACATTCTATGTGTTTACAGCATAACACTTAAGCCCTTGGCCATATTTTTAGTTGACAGTTTGTGACGAACCAAATTGACGCCACCAATTTGCCCGCCACATGTTAAATACCGAAGACATCTCTTAATCTCTTATTATATAATGTTTTTATTTATCTTTATATTTTTATTTAAAATGAAGTATTAATTTTTCTATTTTTGTTTTAATTGCAATGAAATATTAATTTTATATAAATATGAAGTGTAATTTAATATTATAGGATTAGTAATTAAGATTAGTTTTAATTTAGTTTTAAGTTTAATTAAGTAATCACCCTGTCTGTGTTTCGGCGGAACAAAAGCGAGAGCGAAGAAACACCAAAGAAACGGGAGAGCAAGCGAATACGCAAAGCGGAGAGAGAAACAAGCAGAAACAACAAGGAATTGAAACTCCACGAGTGAACGAACGAACACATGGAACAGAGCCATGACCGAACTCAGCAGACAGCGATGAGTTCAGTTGCTGAAGCACGATCAAGATCAACGGACGTGTCATAGAAATTCGCAGCCTGGGTAAGTAACGCAAAGACAACGGACAGAGTTATTCTTTGGACAATCGACGTTAACCAACAGTGGACAAAGTGAGTTTCGTTCGTGGTACATTTACAACGCGAGGTTTATTTCAAAGTGTATTTCCGAACGACGGGAAGTTTTACACGCGGTAACCAATTGATTAATTGAGAGCATTTCGGGTCTCCGGACAGCTTTGCCAATCAGTTAAACAATTGTTCGAGTCAATGCCGCTTCTCGGTAACGTGATCTTAAACGCGATAACCAATTGATTGGTTGAAAGCATTGCGTGTCTACGGACAGTCTTGCTGGCATTACGGGTCTCCGGACAGCCTTGCCAATCAGTTAAACAATTGTTCGAGTCAACGCCGGTTCTCCGGAACATGATCTTAAACGCGATAACCAATTGGTTGGTTGAAAGCATTGCGTGTCTTCGGACAGCCTTCCTGGCATTACGAGTCTCCGGACAGCCTTGCCACTCAATCAAACATTTGTTCGAATCAGCCAAAAATCCAGTCGTCATTGTTTTCTCCAAAATCGACAACTACCATCTGAGTGACAGAACTGCGGGTCTCCGGACAGCTTTACGGGCATTTCGTGTTTCCGAACAATCTTACCACGGAATTGTACAAAGACTAGGACTGTGACCACGACACGCCAACGTTCACCTTGCGTTACCCAGAGTCCGTGCGCCGTAGGATCTCTCCGGCTGGTTAGCAAGTAGCATAAGTAAAAGAACACCAACATTGTACCACTTAGATAAGCACAATAAAGACAAGGTCCTAAAACCAACAAACAAATATTTTTCTGTAACCGAACCTTGGACAGCTGGCGAGCTACCCCAGCTATAAACCCGGACGACCGGGGAAACTTCGTTACAAGTTTATATACATAAAAAATACCATTCTCTTTGTTCGCTGTGAACAATCTTTGTTTACATTTCTTTCTTATGTCTGCACTAGTATTGGAAAAGAAAACAGTATGACCAGCAAAACCAGCTTCTACAAGTTTACTAATCGAAACAAAATTTAAATGTAAATTAGGTACAAAAAGAACCTTTAAGAGGGTTATGTTCATAAATTCTGCATTTATAACATTTTATATTTTTGCCCTGCTCAAACCTACTCGTTTTCTTATTTTGTCTCTTGTTTGTATATCTTGTAGCCTTCCCACTTTTCGCATTCACTGCTAGTACTTGTTCATCACTCGTGTAGTTTTTTCCGCCTTGCCGACGTTCTTCTTCCAGAACTTTCGAGATCAGCTTTTCAAATCTCGGCAATTCATCTCGACTCTCCACTGCTACAACGAAACTCTCCATTTCTTCCGGTAGAGTGCATAATAATAGAACAGAAATGAAATCCTCGTTCATCTCAATACCAATGCTTTTTAAGTTGTCTAGTTGTTTCATTAGGTCTTATTTTGAACCGTACTAAGTTTTTGAAAAGGTTAACTTTTCTGCATGCCGTATTTGCTAAAAAAAAGTCACTCAACATTTTCCAATCGCTCTTTGCTGTTTTGCAATTCTTGATGTGAACCAATTCACTTGGTTTAACAGTTAAGGTTATCCTCGCAAGCGCTTTTTGATCAGCAATTCGCCATACTGCAGCCTTTTCAGCCTCCGTCGGACAATCTGACACGACAGATCCAACGTAATTAACAAACTTTGTATGGACCATGAATCACATATGAACGTTTGTATGGACCATATCACATAATTTTCACCATTTAGCTTTTCAATCAGCTTGGCTAGACGTAGTATCATTTGATACGGTATCACTCAGTTCGTTGGAGAGAGAGATGAGGAAGAAAGGGAAAGTCTACACTCAAGTATCAAGTGTAGACAATTTTTGATACCAAAATAGACTCTGCTTCTGTCGGTATCATTTATGCACACAAGTTAGCAGTTGTCAACAGCAACCAAGCTGTCGGCCATAATGAATTCGAACGGTTGCAAATGAAGTTGAGAAAATCTCTTTTTCGGAGAAATTTCGTTTATTTGTCCTATTTGCCTTATTTAAAGTCACGAAAAGTTCAAAAACAATTAAAAAAAAGAGGAAAAGATTAGGCGCTTCTCGAAGTAACCAATGTTCTTTTTGTTTCTGGCGCACATTACAATTAGGAAAACATTAATTAATGGAAAAAAGTACTAAAAATCTAAAATTTTATTTTTCATATCATAGTGGTATCTCGTAAAGTTTAACAGATATAGGCCTGGAATTTAGAAACATTAAAGGGCTATAATTCGGGAACTAGACAAGAGCAATACACATTATTGTTGTTAGGGTCAGCGCCAGAAACAACAACAACATTGGTTAGGTCGAGAAGCGCCTGATTTAAGCCGAAAATACAAACGTTTTAAGTAAAAAAATAGACATATTTAAATAAACATATTTCGTCCATCCTTAAATAGCAGCTATAATCGAATCTTCATCGGCTACAACATAGCATGCAGCAGCTGTTGCCATCGCCAACACAAACCATTTGTGATTCCTCCATTATTAATATTTTTAAATAAATTAACTATTTTAAAAAAATTTCACAACACAATGATTTCCTCTGAACAAGAAAACCAAAGTGAAGCAGGTAATTACCATTGAACTAAAATTTAAACATGGGATTTTGAGAAATCCTATTTTTCCTTTACGCATTAATCATAATATAATAAATATGGCAACCACGGCCAACATTTTGATATTCAGTAAATTTCACACATATATTGACATAACATGTTTACGGCTTTTGAAACTAAATGTGATACCATAGTGTCTAGCCATCGCTGGTATCATCATACCAGTAGTGATACCGTATCAAATGATACTGCGTCTAGCCAAGCTGAATGCTTGCTATAGAATTTATTTTGACTTTTTAATTATAATTTTAACTAATCACGTAGTTCTGGGCCCATAATCTTTGTTAGAATTATTGCTTATCCAAACACGACAAAAAAGACGACGACCGATCTGTTTGACTTCGTTTATTTGAGTGAGAGTAACTTTAATATTATACATACAAATTTATTGTTAAGTTGGTAATGTTGAGAGGCTTGAGGGTTGTAGAGTTGCCAACAGTTATAGTATAGTAAAAGAAGAATAAGAAGAAGAGTAGATATGGTATAGGATTTGTAAGTTTCCAGTGAGTATAGTGAATAAATAGAATACAGAAGACGAATCTCGTACAAAACAAATATTTTTCGTGGGTTCCAATATTGGCACCCAAGCCAATAGACTACGCGTGCAAAACTTTTCTCTGGACTATTCACATGTACACGTGTAGCAACCGTCGCACAGTGGCCGGTTTTTCACCTTAGCGGCCAAAATTCATTTTTTTCAATGTCACCGATTTCAAAATGGGTTAGGTCATATGAAAGTAGAAAGCCGAGAACCTAGGGAGCTAAAAAATTACAGCTTTATCTTGGTTATTTCATTAGTAACTATGCAATAAAAAACAGCACTTTTTATTTTCAACTAAAATAAACACATTTTTTCAACTTTTCCCAGATTTAGATATCCATATCTCTGTCAATATTTCAGATGTTAAGTTCCGGTTTTTTTATTAAATTGGGTATATTCGTTGTCAAATGTTGTTACAATTGAGTAAAACTGTGGTATAGTTATTACGTAACAAGAATTCCAGAAATGCTCCAAATTTGGTTAAATTTCGTCGTATTTTGGAGCAGGACTTTTGTGCTCCAAAACGAATTTTACACCATTGTAAAGCTGAAAGTTTTCTCTAAAAGCCCATACCCATTTGGTTTGCATCGGTTTGCCCCACCGGGCGCTAGAGCCCATTATATGAGTCAAACTCACACTGCAAACGTTTTTTTTTTTGTTAGTGTTATACTTTTCTTTCAAATTATATGTATATTTGCACTAATTAGGTTTTTTTAATTATCAGGTAATTAGCTCTTATTACATACATATGTACTGTAAATGTACCTCTCGTAATATTTTTTACCTGTAAAATGGAAAATTTTGGCATATGAAAATTTCTCATAAATGGGTAACAGGTAAGTATTACATGTGCATAGGTAAAAAATAATATAATGGTTTTGAATCCGTGACGGAAAGAGTATTTAAAGAGTTGCGTTCATCGAGTTTCCATATTCTTGGCAAAAACATGGCTATGTTCACATATAAAAATTTGGCAGATATTTACTTCTTACGAAAAGACGACGAAGATGTTACTTCGCATATTCTAAGTGATCCTTTTTTTGACTCATGCGATCAAGAAGAGACATATAAAAAGAAAATATCTAACTTTTTATCGTATTTAAAAAAACGTTACACAGATGTGAATCGAAATAAGGAAAAACTGTACCAACGCAACACAGAATGGATGAAAACTGAGCTCGTTTTTGAAGAAGAAACCATGACTGATAATGGCAGCGAAAGAAAGGGTAGACCAAGGAAATCGATGGACGAATGCAGTGAACGATCTAGAAGGCGTAAACTTGGCGACATCAATGACGAAGTATCTCATGAAAATATACAAAATGCATTCCTTCATCAAGTAGGTCCATCAAGAAATAAGATCAAGAAAAAAGGACAAGATAGAAGTAATTGAGAAAATAATGAAAGCGAGCCCCAGACGCGTTAAAAGCGTACTGAGCAGTGTTTACTTCTGAGGAAGCATTTGCACTATTTTTGGATTTGAAATTAACAAAAAACCAATACAAAGAATTACGCAAACGAACTAATGCAAAGAAATGCAACGTGTTTCCAAGTTATGAGGAGATAATTTCAATTAAAATGGAGTGTCTACCCTCAAAAAAAGCAATTGAAATTACAGCAACTTCAGCAGAGGTGAAATTTCAAGATCTTCTAGAACATACTGCGAACAGATTATTGCTTTCATTGGAAGAGACTTATGTGAAAAGTCTTGGCGATTGCAACCTTACCCTCCTTTGTAAGTGGGGATGTGACGGATCATCTGGTCAGAAGCAGTATAAACAATTTAATGCAGATAATTCAACAGACACCAATTTGTTCATGATATCATTCGTTCCTTTGCGATTAAGGAGGAATAGCACTGAGGCTGAACCGTCAATCGACAAATATGTACTGATTGATATATGGAAGAATGGGACACCTTCATCGACAAAATATTGTAGACCAATTAAATTTGCATTCAAAAAGGAAACTAAAGATGTGATAACCGAAGAAGTTAATAAAATTAGGAGGCAAGAACGGTAAGACTAAATGCAGTGAATATGGAGAAACGGAAGCTGAAAAAAAGCCAAATATAGCAACAATATCGTGAAATAGGGCTAATAATTGACCAGCCAAAACAAGGAGAGGGAAATACGAATGATGGAAACACCGCTAGAAGATTTTTCTCAGATCCTGAGACGGCAGCTTTCATTACAGGAGTGGACATTGAATTAATTAAGGGATTCAAAATAATAATAGAAGTTATAACATGCAGCAGGATGATTGATGCCAAAAAATTGGTGAATATGCAAAGAAAATCACAGAAATTTACAACGAAAAATATCCCTGGAGGAATATGCCATCAACAATTCATAAAATTCTTTATCATGGCGAGCAAATTATTGAAAATAGTCTACTTCCACTTGGTGATCTTTCTGAAGAAGCACAAGAAAAAAGAAACAAGGATTACAGATTCTTCCGTGAACAAAACACAAGGAAAATTTCAAGATATTGTATCAATGAGGATCTGCTTGCAGTTTCGCTGTGCACATCGGATCCATATATTTCAAATATCCGCCAAAAATGGAAATCTAGCTCAATCGAGTTAGATAGTGATGCACAAAATTTACTACTAGATGAGCAGAATTCTATCAATGAATGTTTTGAAAAAATTGTTTAATTTACATTAGTTCCTTATTTATTACCTTATTTTTATTAATGTATTTTATTAATATGTTCGTTATTGATAATAAAAAGTCTTCAATCATTAAATAAAAAGAAACGTTTTATTTTTATAATCCATTTTTTAGGCTTTTAAGAAAATTTTAATAGGTACCCTGATTGAAACTCTCATACATCTGGTTTTCAACGATCGATTTTTGTGATTTTAGTCTCACTTTAAAGCTTAAGATTAGAAGAATCCAACAAAAAAAACGGAATAAAATATTCCAAGAGAGTCAAAAGATATGGATTTTTTACCGCTAAGTTGAAAAACCGGCCACTGTGCGTCGTTCTTTTCACGCTTGCTACCGTGTACATGTGAATAGCCATTGAATGTCATGTGAATAGCCATTTTCAGACATTAGCGATCGTTCCTATCAAGAGCAGTCAGTCGATGTACAGCAGAGAACTATATGAGAGCCCATATTTAAGCTTGTGAGCCACTCGCGGATTTATAAGTTTTACGCATACGAAAACTAAGGAACTCTGTATTCAATTCATGTAATTTTAAATGAGAGACAGGCTTGCAGGAATGAATGCAAGTGTCTGCATCATTCACACTTACAGACAATGAATGTCTGCATGATTCACACTCACAAACTTAAAGTGGTGGAGCCAATTGCGCTTGAAATGAACAAGCCCTTGTGACATCCAAAAAAATTCCCCCAGAACTTTGTAACATTAATTAAAATTCCCAAAAGGCTTGCAAGCCTTTAGGGATATTTTTCAAGTGTTTCAACTCATTAGGGATATTTTTTCAACACTTTCAACTCATTGCGAATATTTTTTCAACTCTTTCAACTCATTTTGAATGATTTCAAGTCTTTATATAAATCTTACTTTTGTATGAATATATCTACATAGACGCGCAGTAGATCAGTATCTTTTAAACACTGATTTTTTCAGGAAATACAAAATATTTTTCGTAATCTATATATATAAAAATGAAAGGCCTGACTCACTTCCCATCAACGCACAGGCTAAACCCTTGGACCTAGAACGGTGAAATTTTGCACATAGGTTTCTTTTATGATGTATACGTCGAATAAGAATGGATTTTCCGAAATAATACTTCTAAGGACTTCAAAAAGGACATACACAGAATTTTTTCTTTGCACAGGCTAAACCCTTGGATCTACAAAGTTGAAATTTTGCACGGAGGTTTCTTTTACGATGTATACAAGGGAGAATAAAGGATTTTTCGGAAATTTTACTTCTAAGGACTTCAAAAAGGACAAACACATAACTCTATTGTTTGCCATCAAATATGGATTTTCTTTTCTCACGAAAATATCCCGCGTATAAATGCCTAAAAACCATTTTCAGCATTTTTCAAAATTCATCCTCTAAAGGTCCAAAAAAGGACCCCATTTGGTAAAAATACACCCAATGACATAATAAAATAAAACGAAGCATGCTATGAATATTTTGCATAGAGGTTTCCTTTTTGATGTTTACAAGGGAGAAGAATGGATGTTTCGAAATTTTACTTCTAAGGACTTAAAAAAGGACAAACACATAACTCTTTTGTTAGCCATCAAATATGGATTTTCTTTTTTCACGAAAACATCTCGCGTATAAATGCCTCAAAACCATTTTCAGCATATTTCAAAATTCATCCTCTAAAGGTCCGAAAAAGGAAATAATTGTAAAATTAAAATAAACACATAAAAAACATAAATAAAAACTTACCAAATTAAAAATACAATGTAGTATTATAAAACAATATTTTATTTCCCGCGCAATGCCGGGTAGTTAAGCTAGTTAAATATTAAATTTTTTTCAAAAAATAAAAGAAACTATAACTTGATTTCAGTTATTATTAAAACCGATAATGCAAATTTTGATTTTCATTCAATCATTGTAATGCAACGAGAGTAGACGTGTCTTCGGCTGCTAGCATTAGTAGATCGTTTAGTTTCCAATAATAATAACTCCAATTTTGTTTTTGTTTCGATTATTACACCTTATAACTACTTGAGTGTGAGCGTTTTTGCAAAATTGTGTTAAAATTGTACTTTTATTTACTGCTAATAACAATAAACTTAACATATATAAAAGTTAAAAAACCATGTCTTCTGAAAAAATTTTATATTCAGAAAAACAAACTAATAACAACAACAAGCCCAACCCGTAATAATCCTCTCCGTGTTCAACAATCCGTGTTCAACACGCACAGAAGTTCTTGCGAGCCCGGTTACACCTTTTGGCAGAGAACAAACAACTCACTTTCTATGCTCTTGGATAGTAAGCTAGCCGCTCAGCGTGAGAATTTATGATATGTTCTCTGAGCTCAAAAAATTTGAAGAGCGCATTATGTTAAGTCTTAGTGAAGTAACTGCTGAAATCACCAACATGAAATCAAAATTGGCAGATATAACACAGCGACTGAATACAGTAGAGGCTACAGCGACTACAAATAACAATGCGACATTAAAAACAGAGGTTGCTGGACTTGCTGAAAGACTACAAACGTTGGAGACAGAATCAGCTGCCAGCGTTGCCATTGTAACTGGTATACCATATTCTGCTGATGAAAATATGGAAAAGATAAGTGAAAAAATATGTACTACTGTTGGTGTTAACTCTTTCTCTCTGCGCAATATATTTCGAATTAAAAAAGCCAATAATAATAATAATGGACCCATAGTAGTTAAATTACAATCAGCACATGATCGCTCCACCTTATTACGTGCACTTGCGACATATTGTAGGCAAAATCACCACTCATTGACTTTAAGTGACGTGGAAATAGCTGGCTATGGGAATGTTTATGTGCATGAAAGCTTACCAATACCCAGGCGCTCTGTTCTACAGTATGCTCTCGATTTGAAGCGTAATAAAAAACTTCTTGCCGCTTACAGTTTTAGTGGGAAAGTGTATGTTAAGACGAGCAGTGATAATAAGCCTATTCTGGTAAATGACATCTTAATAAATGTCATAAACGCTCTCATCAATAATGCCTGATCTGTTTGCTGTGTAGCCGTACTCATTTATTAGACATATGAATTTACATAAAACTTTAAATTATTTACTTGTCATATATTGTTATACTAGTTTTAAGTTTACTCTCTACTTTCTTGCTTCTACTCTCTTCATCTTCTTTCTCCTACTCATTTCTTTAGTTGTACTTATTCTCTCTTCCACTTGTAATGTGCATGGTTGCTGTAGTGGTGTCGTGCTGTGTATTTTTGTTTATATTAGTCATTTATTTACTGGTGATTGGTCTTCTAATGTTCCTACTGTGCTGTCACTGCTTTGAGTACTGGTGCTAAACAGTCGAGCTGTGTTGACGGAAATCATAAGATACTGTTGGACATACTTTGCAAACAGCATTTTGGTTTCAATGTTGTCCACTTCAATGCAAGAAGCTTAAATAATATCAAACATGACTACGTAAAAAATGTTTTTCAAAGTTCATCTTTTGATGCTCTTTGTATATCTGAGACCTGATTCAACACTAGTCTCTCTGATACAAGTGTTTATATACGTGGTTTAAAACTACATCGTGTGGATCGAATCAATAATTGTCCAAAAACACTGTGGTTGAGTTCATATGTGTGAAGATATCTGACAGCAGGACGAAGATCCTTATTTGTTGTATTTAAAATCCGCATAAAACTAACGACCTTCAATGTGTCTTTGACTTTATTTCATCTACTTCCGTCATGTATTACTTAACAATTGTGTGTGGTGACTTTAATGTAGATCTTCTAGTATATGATACTACGGCATCAAAACTCACTGATTTAGTATACGCATCTGGTTTATTATTTGTAAATGACTCCCTGCCAACTTTTGTCTCAGATCCTGCGCTGGGATTGTTGTTCTCACAGATAGATTTTGTTTCTGAACATGATATTTTATTTTGCTCTTTTGACCTACAATTACTATAAATATGCGTGCAAAATCTTCTTCCTTTACATTCCGTAATTTTAATGCTATAGACTTTACATCTCTATAAAATGCTGCAGCAAATATCGATTGGTCACAGTGCTGGGGAACCACACATGTTGATGGCAAATTATCGTTCTTCAATAGCGTTGCAAGTTATTTATACGATACTTTTGTACCGCTAAGTAGACTTAATATCATAAATCAATCGTGCCCCTGGTTTACCAAAAGAGTAAGAAGTTTTATACGCACTAGGAATATGCTACGCTCCAAATGGAAAAAGAATAGCAGTACTGAAATTGGGAAAATTATAGAAGAGCTCGTAATTTAGCAACTTGTTTTATAAAGAAATCGACTTTTATTCATCCAAGCTAAATGCTAAACTACTTCCTAGGAAAATTTGGCAACGATTAAAAAGTATCGGGTCCAAAAATAAGTCCTTATGTACTCTCTCACCGAATATTTTAAATGAGTACTTCCTTAATAGATCATTGCCCGATAACCATGATAGCTTTAGTGACACCTGTGAATATCGTGGTTTATTTAGTTTTAATAGCCTAATTGAAGCTGATATAATAAGGCGTATGAAACTAATAAAGTCTACTGCTGTTGGAGAGGATGGAAGTTCAATCAAATTTATTAAAATAATACTGCCATATATAATATCCCCCTTAACCGGAATTATTAATCATGTTTTTACATCTTCATTCTTCCCCTCGATTTGGAAATTAGCTACAATAATTCCCGTACCTAAAAATCCATCCCAAAAAGTTCCTGCAGATTTTCGTCCTATCAGTATTTTGTCAGTCCTGTCTAAAATATGTGAGGCATTTATGGCAGAGCAAATAAATGACTATATTTCGCAATACAATCTACTAAATCCGCTGCAATCTGGGTTCCGGCATAGGCACAGTTGCTTCACAGTTTTGCTTAAAGTAACTGATGATATACGCCTAGAATATGATAATGATAGGATAACCTTGTTATGCATTCTTGACTTTTCTAAAGTCTTTGATAATGTAAATCATGCAATTTTGTGTTACAAGCTGCGATCTTTTTATAAGTTTTCATACATGGATACTACATTATTAAAGTCCTATCTCTCTGAGCGCTACCAGCGAGTTAAAGTCTCCGATGTCTACTCTGATTTCAAGCATGTGGGCTCAGGAGTCCCGCAAGGCTCCTGTGTTCTTGAACCACTTTTGTTCTCCTTATTTTTTAATGACATTTTCTCTGTGGTGCGTAATGTGTACATTAGGGTGGACCATACTTGGTCCACCTCATGAAAAACCTCATGAAAAAGTAATTTGTACAAAATTTCAGATCGATTTGACATCGGGAAGACGTGATACATCGAACACAAAATTTTGAAATAGAAATAATTGCGTTTCTATATTTATTTTATATCACAAAACGTTTTTATATTTCTCCGAAAATAATGATTAGATAAATTTTATTTTTGCTTGCTGACTTTTAAAGCCAAATGTCCCCTTCTTAATATCCTTTTTAAATTAGGTTCCTACGTCAAACAGTTTTTGAGAAAATTAGTGCCAAAGTTAAAATTTGGAATAAGGTCCTAAGGTCCTAATGTCCTAATTTTTCAGCTCAATCCGACGGTGCCTAGTGGGGCCCAAAGTTCCCCATATTATAAACAAACATCTATTCAATCGGATCTTTATAGTTATACTAGTTAAAAAGCCGGTCCCATAGACCGAAAATCAAAAATCTGGCGTTACGATCATAACATAACGCGTTCATTTAATGCGAAGAGAATATCGTAGAATACAAGCTAAGCAGATTATCGATGAATTCAATGTAAGTATTTTTTTTTATATTAGATTTTATATTAGGCTTCATATATTATTTTAAAACTGTTTATTGCAGATTCCTGAAGTATTTGTCCTTCATTGGGATCCTTCCAGAAATAAAGGGTACAGAAAAGAAAGATGGTTCTCGTTGTGACAAGTGAACGTATGGAAAAACTGCTCGGCATACTGAAAATAGAAAATTCTTCTGGGGTAAATATAGCAAGGCCACCTAAAATTTTTTGCAACAATGGTCACTTGATGGATTAGTAGAAATAGTGTCTTTTGATACCACAGCCACTAACGCTGGGGTTAATAATGGCGCTGCATATTTGCTCGAACAAAAATTAGAACGAAAACTACTTTTTCTTCCTTGTCGCCACCATATAAGTGAATTGTTGGTCAAATCTGTATTTGAAATTAATTTTGGGAAAACATCCGGGCCAGAAGTTCTTCTCTTCAACAGATTTGCCAAGTATTGGAAACACATTGAAGCTAGCACGTTCAAGAGTGGAATTTTGGACGAAGAAGTGGTACGAATTTTAACAACATCGCACGTAGATTATTTGAAGAATTTTTGTATAAATGCGTTAAAATTCCATTACGTGCGTGCAGATTATAAAGAGTTGCTTCAGTTAACACTCCATTTTATTGGGGAGCGTGTATCAGATTTTTCACAATTTCGTTTGCCTGGTGCAACATCGCAAGCACGATTCATGTCAAAGTGCATTTATTGTTACAAAATATTTCTATTTCGCGAACAGTTCAAATTGACAGCAGCGGAATTGAAAAGTCTTCGGAGCATTTGCCTATTTTTGACTATCATATATGTATGTTCCTTATTGGTTCCGATGTGTGAATGCTATAGAAGCGCCAAAACTAGATCTTGATTTCATTCAAAACGTTGTATCTTATTTTGATAAAGAAGTTCCGACCGCATTATTGCAAAAAATAAGAAACCATTTGTGGTATTTGTCAGAAGAAACTGCATGCCTTGCATTTTTTGATGAAAGCGTGCCGTTGGAAATAAAAAAGATGATGGTCCAAAAACTCTACTTCGGCAATGATATACACGGAAATAATAAAAAAATTTCGAAAAGGAATGTTGTCAATATGGATGAAATTTTCTCTTAC
Source organism: Myopa testacea (assembly GCA_949629155.1). Lineage (NCBI taxonomy): Eukaryota > Metazoa > Arthropoda > Insecta > Diptera > Conopidae > Myopa > Myopa testacea. The sequence continues at coordinate 18,812,323 of OX451347.1, forward strand.
GCGTCAAGAGATATATCAGATTTCGTTTCTCCACTGACAAAGAAATTTTTTTTCTCGATTAGCCATAGATCCAAAATGTTTAGAATCGGAACCTTCTCAATGGCAACAGAGGGATGATTATTGCGCTGGAAAAGCTGTCTGTCAACATTTGAATGTTGTGAATGATGCAGCAGAAAGAGCAATTAAACTCATCACGGATTACAATAAATCGCTAACATACGATGAGAAAGATAAGCAGTACTTACTCCAAGTTGTTGAACACTATCGTCATTTATATCCTTCTCACAACAAATCTTCTCTTATAAATTAATCAACTCAATAAAATTAATCAAATAAATATATACATTTTTTTTATCATTATATTAACTTTCAAAACCATTAATAAATTAAATTTATATTTGAAGCACATTATTCAATATAACTATAAATACCTGATTGAATAGATGTTTTTTATAATATGGGGAACTTTGGGCCCTACTAGGCACGACTAGGCATCGTCGGATTGGGCTGAAAAATTAGGACATGATTTCTTACACCAAACCTCATATTTTAAGCAGCGCAAACAATTTTATTAAAAAAAAAATTCCATACAAAAAGCGACCAGTCTAATGCACATTTAGCACTTTTTTCTCTATGTCTTCTCTATCTATCTCTTACACTGTTTTGCTATCACCCTCATTCCTATTCAATCTCTCTCACTCTAATCTTTAGAATAAAATTAGTAATAATTAATTAAGATATTATATAAATCCACTTGTAAATCTTACATCGATAATTGTACTATTAAAGCGTTATAATCTTATTGTGCACCCAATTTTTAAATAAATAAATAAATAAATAAAATAAATTTTAAAGCATATGTGACACAAATCTCACATAAATATTCCAGTTTTTCATTACAAAAATGCTTCATATGCAAAGATTTTTAAGTGCACTTTGAAAACTTGGACTTCGAAGCGTCTTGCTGCGTAAGATAACTGAATGCATAGGTGTAGAATATACAGGCATTTTTTACGGAGATGAGTGAACCCTTTCCAAAAATAACACGTAACATTAACAAATAAATATCTGTGAGCTCGTGTCCCCTCCCTAACTCTACCTGCCTACTTCAGTGTACTTTAAACAAAATAGATAGCTTTATATTTTTATATTTCAGGCGGCAGTAGTCTCAGCAACGTCTTCAATTGCTTTTTTGTTGGGTATATTTAATTTGCTCTCCTTATTTCGTGAGCCAGCTTCTGCTTGGTGTGAATGAGAACGAAGGAGCAATCCTTCGTCGTAAATAAGCGGTTGTTTCTAGTGATCATAAGGTTTTCGCTTTCCTTCGATTGCCTTGTCAAACATGATTCATACTTTGGAAATTATCTACTTGAATGAAGTGGAAGAACTCAAAAAACTCTATTCGAGTGCTTGACACTCATATATAATATAATCAGGAGACCATGTTTACCTGCAGTAATTGCGAGCTGCATAGTCTCCGGAAAGATTATTTTTCAAAAACCCAATTAACGATTCGCACTTTAGACTTTGCAGTAGGTGGAAAAGGGATGCAGAGCCTTGATGGGAATAAAAAAAATGGTGATAGTTTTGATGCTGGTTGCTGTTAGTAAATAATTTACACTGGTAGAAATAGTCTGACTAACACATCGAAACATTTCATTTCTGAATATTAACATCATAGCCTTTTAAAAATCAATTGGATATCTGCTAATTGAGAAAAATTATTTTAATAATTAAAGATAAAAACTTAGGTCTTTTTAAATAATAGTAATTTTTATTAAATGTTTTCAACTTAAACTAAAATTTGTATAGGTTATACACGATTTCGGTAAATAAAAGCTTAATAAATATATTATACTATTAGATTGTTTATATTGTACTGTTAAGCCCTAATGTACACTTCCGTTCATTTAAATAGCAACAGTGAAAAAGATAAACTTTATTTGGATTTTCAAATCAAACTAGTAAAAATTAGTCAAAATAAAATTTTTTTTGGATAATTTATTTTATTCTTTATTATCTGCAACAAAAATTATACACAAAAAATTAACCGTTATTTTTATTTATTTTTTATCTACCAAAAAACTATGAAAAAAATAGTTCATTTGAATAACAACAATAGTTCGTTTTTCATATTTTTCATCGATTGTGTTGCGTAGAATGGTAATCCTTGATTAGTTAGTTAAATTTCACCTGGCGAAGTAATAATTCAACCAAAATGGGTAGAGGAAATCCGTTAAACTCAGAAGAAAGAAGAAAAATTAATGCCTATTTCGATCAAAAGTTATCGCTCAGAAAAATTGCACAAAAAATTGGAGAAGTCCCAGTGTTGTCTTCAATTACCTAAAAAATAAGGATTCCTAGGGCAAAAACATGAAAGGAAGACCAGAAAGAGTTTTATCGCCAGCAGACAAGCGCACAATCTTACGAAAAGCCTCAAACTCTATTGATTCTATACTAAAAATAAAGGCAAAAGCGGGGATATCAGCTAGTATTTCAACTGTTCGGCGCTTGATTGTTAAAGCTCAGCATATCCAAAGACGTAAACTAAAAAAAACCATAACTAACACAATTTCACAAGGAAAGACGTTTAAATTTTGCTTAAACGCACATGACGTGGAACAGGAAATGGCATACAGTTGTCTTTTCAAACTAGTAAAAATTAGTCGAAATAAAATTTTTTTTGGATAATTTATTTTGTCTTCTCCGACGAAAAGAAGTTCAACTTTCGAATATCGTGATAATAAAAGTTATAGCCATCAGGACCGTCAAAGTTGAACTTCTTTTCGTCGGAGAAGACAAAATAAATTATCCAAAAAAAATTTTATTTTGACTAATTTTTACTAGTTTGATTTGAAAATCAAAATAATGTTTATCTTTTTTACTGTTGCTATTTAAATGAGCGGAAGTGTACATAGTTTTACTTTGCATATTGCAATTAAAGACAAAATCTGTAATTTAAATTTTCAAAAAGTAAGCTACTCTTATTATTTCTTATCCAACTTATTTCATTTTTGAATTTTAAACTGAATTTAAAAACAGAAGAGAGTCTACTGTTTTAGGATCCAATCGGTTTCTTTTTTCGGAAATTAAGTGTCCAGCTAAAGAAAATATTCTTTCAGAAGCTGCACGATTTGCAGGTATTGACAATATTTTGCGAGCTAATATTGAAAGTTTTGGAAAGTCACACCTATGCTCTCTCCACCAGAGAAGGGCATTGAATTCAATTGTAATTGCTACTGTCTTTTCTGAATACTTTTCGACTTCGTCATTCAAGGATTCAGTCGAAGCAACTGTTGGTAGTTCCAGAAGTTCGGGAAAGAAGAGCTCTAATTCGTTTCCTGTAGGTAAACTTTGCAACAGCCTTTGCGAAGTAGTTTCGTTTACAGTTTCTTCAATTGTAGAAATTTGTTCGACGCAAAATGTTTTTACCTCCGTTATAAATTCGCGGCTTAAACTGTTGTTTGTAGGTGGAAATAAAAAGTATGTCGCCTTATGAATAATATTTAAATTTGGTGGGATCCATTTGTGTTCTATTCAGATTTTCTGAAGGCGAGAAATGGAGGGATAGATATAATTTATTGTTTAGTACGAACGCCCCTGCAGTTGTTTATTAATTTTTTCAAAATTAAAAGCCCATGTTCGCCCATAATTTTTTCAAAATTAATAAACAACTCCACATTTACATTTTTTTTTTTTTTTTTTTTTTTTTTGGAGGTAGGAAATGCTTTTACGCACACCAGTGTCCCTGCTTGAACCAGGTCCGCCGATAGTGTGGGACTCCCTTGTTTGCGGACTACCCACTAAAACCGTCCTCTTTCCTTGGGGGAATAGTCGAAGCAGACCAGAACGAGTAGGTCCCTTTTCGCCCCCACGTCCCTTGGTCAGTGCAGGCGGCCGAACGAGTCGAGCTCCCGCTTCATGACCAGGTCCCTTGTCAATGCAAGTGCGTTCTTAAACCATGAATCCCACCGTCGAACATCGTCGTTACGACCGTTCACACTCAGTCTTCTGGCTGCCAGCGCCGGGCAATGGTTCACTATGTGATCCGCCGACTCTTCATCTTCTAGGCACAGCCTGCAGACGCCATCCTCCGCAAGACCCATCTTATGGAGATGATATCTGAAATTGTCGTGCCCCGTGATCAAAGAGATTAGCCAGCTAAGACTGTCTCTTCTGTATTCGAGTAGTCGTCTGGCCTCCGAACGGCTGCGAAGCGGTTTGATAATAACCATCCTCGCCTTACGACACGTGGTGAGGTTCCTCCACCTTCGTGCATGCTCAGAGTACAACCACTCGTCCATCGAGGCCCTGACCTTCCCGTCGCTAATAGCGACTCTCGGCTCAGGCCCGCAAAAACAGTCAGCAGCCCCCTCCTTAGCAAGAGCGTCCGCTTTCTCGTTCTGTTCTGTGCCTACGTGCCCTTTGACCCAACAGAGTGTTACCTTGTTGTATTGGGCACACTCATTGAGCTTCTGGACAGCCTCCAGCACCAGTCTGGAATTGACGTTCGTCCGCGCCATACTCTTAATCACCGCCTGGTTATCCAGTGCTAGCAGGATACTGCTATTCCGCACCTGATCGCCAATTAGATGGTCCAGAGCATGTATTAGGGCCAGTAGTTCGGCCTGATATACGGACACGTATTTCCAGCCGAGGTTCAGCTCCGACGAGAAGACCCCTGCACCTGCCCTTCCATCCATCAATGACCCATCCGTGAAGATGTTCAGGTCATGCTTGCTGCACTCATCGTGCAGTCGGCCATCTGCGATCAGAGTGTCGTGCCACCTGTCGATGATTCGCACCCTGCACATACCATCCATAGGCATGCAGACATCGCTGACCTTTGCACGGACAATGTCAATAATGCGACCATGTCCTGCCGCTGGTAAGTCAGCGCCACGCCATACAGCGTTCCTCTGCATTCGCATTGCCGCCAGCGCCGCCGTCCTCTTAATGAATAAGTCCAACGGTAGCAGCCCGAGTATCGCCTCCAGCGCGAAGGTCGGGGTGGTGCGCATGGCACCACTGATGGCTATGCATGCCAGACGTTGGACCCTATCCAGTTCGGCGTTCATCGTTATCTGATCTGCTTTATGCCACCAGATAACTAAGCCATACGTCAAACAGGGTCTAACCATAGCAGTGTAGGTCCAGTGTGCCTTGTTTGGAGATATCCCCCATCGAAGGCTACACACTCTTCTGCACTGAAAGAGCACCGCCTTTGCCTTCCTAGTCCTCTCCAACACATGCTCCTTCCAGGTAAGTTTGCTATCTAGGATTACTCCTAGGTACTTAACCCTTCGGGAAGTGTTGATTTCGGATCCGAAAATCCTTAGAGGACTCCAGTTCGGAATTTTCCTCTTCCTTGTAAAGAGGATCAGATCCGTCTTAGTAGCATTGATGCTGAGGCCCTGCTCTCTACACCATCCTTCTACCGTGGAGAGCGCCCCATGCATTACGTCCCGCATGGTGTCAATATATTTCCCTCTCACCATCACCGCTATGTCGTCTGCATATCCTATTGTGTGTATGCACCTTGAGTCCAGCCTCTGAAGCAAGGTGTCAACAGTGATGTTCCAAAGGATTGGTGATAACACCCCTCCCTGGGGACATCCCCTCGTCACTATCGCTCTTAGCCTATGACTCCCACATTGCAGATTTACCGCCCTGTGGCGCAGCATGAATTCAATTCAGTTAGTAACGACCGGGTTGAGCCCACGGGCCTCCAGGGCTAATTTCAATCTTCCAAAACAGATCTTATCGAAAGCACCCTCTATGTCCATAAAAGTGGTCATAGCGATACCTCCGTTCATCAGTTCCTTTTCCGCCACCCCGACCAGATCGTGGAGGGCGGTCTCCGTAGATCTCCCCGCTCTATATGCGTGCTGAAATCTACTTAGAGGACGTTCCATAAATACTGCTCCCTCTAGATAGTCCACCACCACCCTCTCCATTGTTTTTAAGACGAAAGAGGTAAGGCAGACCGGTCTAAAGGATTTGGCCTCCGTGTAGTCCTTTTTTCCTGGTTTTGGTAGGAATACCACTCTTCCCTCCCTCCAAACACCAGGCACATAACCCATTGCCAGACATGCCACGAATACTCCCCGCAATCGCTCGAGCAGCTGCTCCTGGCCCCACTGAAGCAAAGCAGGGAATATCCCGTTCGGTCCCGGAGTCTTAAACGGGGAGAACGTCATCAACGCACTTCTTATCCCGTTCCTCGTCACTATCCATTCCGCCTCGGTCCTCTCCGACCTGTGATACCATCTACGCACAGATGGCCAGGCCTCAGTGTGTACGATGCTTCCGGGAAAGTGTCTATCTACCATCTCTTGAGTAGACCTTTCCAGTGTCTCCAGCAGGACTACATCTTTGTTACGGATGAGTCCCATTTTGGACCCTGGATCCTTTGATATCAGCTTTTGTAGTTTGCATACATCAGAGATATCCTTCGTATTGGTGCAGAAGTCCCTCCACGTCTGCCTCTTCCTCTTGCGAAGGGTCTTCTTCAACCGTTTCTTCTTTTCCTTGTAATCAGCCCAAGCCACTGTGTCTTTGTGCCTCATGTACCGATTAAAGGCCATTCTCGTCTCCCTCTTCATGGATTCCAGTTCTTCGTTCCACCAGGGAACAGAGTCCTCTTCATCCACCACGGTCCGAGGGCATGCCCTTTCATACGCAGAGATCATGGCAGAGTTTAACTTCCTCACCTCGATCTCCACTTCTGTCGTGTTCCTGGGCATTCTGTTCAACTCAGGCATAGATCCCTTCAGAAGTTCCCGGTACAAATGACCATCCGTGTTCCTTGGGATCCTTATTAACCTGCTTCCTCGCCGCCGTCTCAGTCCATACGCGACATCGAACCGAATGGCCCGGTGGTCAGACATGGTTAGCCTGTCCCAGACCCTCCAGTGCGATAGTCTATCTAATATTCCGAGACTTGCCAGGGTTAGGTCAATAACTTCACTTCTTATCGAGTTTACAAAATTTGGTTCAGACCCCCTGTTTACGATTTGCAGGTTAAATTTGCTCACAAATTCCAGAATGTTCAGATGTTGTGAGCAAGTGTTGAATGTTAGCCTTCGTGAAATACTTCATCAATCTTTTACAGTCATCAATCACTACCGTTAATTCGGAGGTGTCATCGAAGCTGTTGTCTAATACATTTGCGAATAGATGATTAGAACAATTTATTCTGTTGTAACCTTTTAAAGCACTTATGATGTTGGAGCCGCGATCTGTCACGAATGAAATATCACGTGCATCATCGACCTCGAATTCCACCAGTAAATGCTTCAAATCAGTTATGCTAAAATTTAAAATTTGAGAACATGTTCGGCAACACACCACATCCTCAACGTATGTCCGTCGCCTCTTTTAATTTCACCAAAGAGTGTCCCAATTTCATTTCTCCCTTTTCTTTTCTGCACTAGTTCATGCTGTTGATGTGAGGATCGGCTGAAGCTTAGCTGAGGAGGTTCAATCGCCTCAATGTACGGCAAGGAACATTAAGATGGATGTTGGATAATAAATATGGACTATTGGTAACGCCATACAGAATATTCAGGATAAAAATAGCATTTAACATTCTACTACGATTAGCTAGTGATGGCAGGTTTATCAGCATAAGCCGGGATTCATAGGTGGTAAGTTTACAGATTCATCCCAATGGAGATTGCGAAGACAAAAAAGTGGGAATTGCTTTTGGACCGATTCAATTTCAGCTATGTGACAATTTTACTTTGGGCTCCAGACACGCGATGCATATTCCAACATAGGCCTGACCAGTGATGTAAATAATAGCTTAGTAATGTATGGATCATTAAATTCCTTTGCCCATCCCTTTATAAAACCTAATGTACTGTTTGCTCTGCTAGATATGCGATTAATATGACTACTGAAGCGTAATTTTCGATCAAGGACTACTCCTAGATCATCTACAATTTCAACTCGTTCCAAATTTCTTCCACAAATAGTGTAATTAAAGAAAAAAGAACTGTGACTACGGGGAAAAGTTATTTGCTTGCATTTGGTTAGGTTGAGGTCCATGCAGTTGATGTTACACCATACGGGTAGGGAATCCAGATCCGACTGTAGGAGACTGGCGCCAATTTCACCCTTATATGATAGAAAAAGTTTCACGTCACCCGCAAACATTAATATATTCCCATTCCTAATAGCCAATGGTAGATCATTCATGAAAGCCAGGAATAACAGTGGTACACCTGAAGAAACAGGAATATCATTTGATGTTGTATTGTTAAACACTACCATCTGAGTCCGATGTCTGTGTAGATAGCGTCCGTTTGCATAGAAGATTTGAAGTTTTTCATGATCATCGACACGAATTCGAGTAAATTTGTTGTAGTTGAATTTCCCCTGCAAAAACCGTGTTGTGCTGGAGAAACTGAAGCATGTATACTCCGAGATATTTGTTCAGCAATTATCCACTTAAATAACTTAGACAGCGCACTAATTTTTGCAATGCCGCGATAATTTCTTACATCACATCTATTACCAGATTTATGAAACGGTATAATAAATGAAGATTTCCAAGCTTTTGGAAAATAGCCAGATCGTAAGGAATGCTAGAATAATGCTGTGATAGGCGCCGCTAGTTCCTCTGCATAGTATTTAAGAACGCATTGTGGTAATCCATCAGGTCCCGGATTATAGTTGAACTTTAAAGTTTTCAAAGCATTTAGAACAATATTGGCATCAATTATTGGCAGAGTTATACATCCCGAACAAATGGGGAATGGGTATTCCACTAAACTACAATTTAAGGATGAATATGTAGATTCGAAGAAGTTAGCAAACATATTGCAAATAGTTCCAGAATCACCAGATTCACGATGGTCAAGCCTCATAACCGACGGATACATAGAAACCTTTTCATGTTCACAAATTTCCAGAATGACTTTGGATCGGAATTCAAATTGATTTTAATTCTTATCAAATAATTGGCGTAAGCTTCCTTGCATTGTTTCTGATATTTACATCTCGTAGTTACATACGAAGCATACTTGCAGGTGAACGCCTCGTACAATACAATTTATAATGCTTAGATTTCCGACGTGCAAGTGTATATCAAGTCGGTACAATAGAACTCGACAATTTTCTTAACGGTACTGAATATTTAAAACAGTTCAGAAGGGTGATTTTAAATAAATAGACTGCAGCATCCAAAATCTCTGTGGACAAATTTACCGTAAGATGAAAGGTAGATTTCAAATTAATGTTTTGGTGGTATGTCTTCATAGTCACGAAATTGGGTTTACGGAAACAAAAATCCCTCCTCATAGCGGGACTGCATTTATTAGATCTAGGAGAATGTTCTGGGTGCTGTAAAACTGTTAATTTCAACGTAGGGTGATAAATATCTTCAGGTAGTACTAAAGGTGCAGTCTTCAATAACTCAAAATTATCTATGTCATCGACAAAGATTAAGTCTAACCAACGCCATAATCAGTTGGTATAGAGTTTATTTGGTACAGACCTCTAGATAAAATGTCCTTCAGAAGAGTCGTGTAATTTTCAATATCAGATGCCGGTAATAGAATCAAGGAATCATCAAATTTTTCCCAACTAACATGAGGCAGATTGAAATTGCCCAGCACTAAGAGATGGTCGGTAGGTCCCAGTTTATCAGCCACTTTACTTATGCAGTCGATGTGCTTGATATATGTATGTACATTAGACTGGTCGCAATAATTTTTTTTTTGTAATTTGATTGCCTGCGCTGCTTAAAATATGAGGTTTGGTGTAAGAAATCATGTCCTAATTTTTCAGCTCAATCCGACGGTGCCTAGTCGTGCCTAGTGGGGCCCAAAGTTCCCCATATTATAAAAAAACATCTATTCAATCGGATCTTTATAGTTATACTAGTTGAAAAGCCGGTCCCATAGACCGAAAATCAAAAATCTGGCTTCGTTACGATCTTCCGCAGAGAAAGTACTTTAAGTATGCCAAATTTCAGCTTCCTATGTCATCAGATGGCTTCAGAAAGTTGCGGAAAGAATAGGACATACATACAAACATCCGGACATACTAAGAAATTATATATTGTATAGATAGATTAAAGTATTTGGTATTTAATGTTTTAGTATGATACGAACGAAAGATTTTAACTAAAATTTATTTATTATTGGAAGAAATAAAAAATTCGAAGTTCATATTAAAATGTTCAAGCATGTATTTAATTAAAAGGACATCAAAAACATCGGTTGTCTTATCGTCGATGTACGACGACCTTCTACTCTGCTTGCCAACTACTTTGCTTCTTCGTCGTTTAATTGTTTGTTTAATTCCGTTTATGTTATTTAGGTGAAATTTCTTCGACAACAAACGAAATATCAAACCTTTAAAATGTGCCACTAACAATGTAAGTAAAACAACGGTAGTTCATACACGTACTTCATATTGTCTGTAAGCTACTTTTTCTTCCATGTCGCCACCATATAAGTGAATTGTTGGTCAAATCTGTATTTGAAATGAATTTTGGGAAAACATCCGGGCCAGAAGTTCTTCTCTTCAACAGATTTGCCAAGTATTGGAAACACATTGAAGCTAGCACGTTCAAGAGTGGAATTTTGGACGAAGAAGTGGTACGAATTTTAACAACATCGCGCGTAGATTATTTGAAGAAGTTTTGTATAAATGCGTTAAAATTCCATTACGTGCGTGCAGATTATAAAGAGTTGCTTCAGTTAAAACTCCATTTTATTGGGGAGCGTGTACCAGATTTTTCACAATTTCGTTTGTCTGGCGCAACATCGCATGCACGATTCATGTCAAAGTGCATTTATTGTTACAAAATATTTCTATTTCGCGAACAGTTCAAATTGACAGCAGCGGAATTGAAAAGTCTTCGGAGCATTTGCTTATTTTTGACTATCATATATGTTCTTTATTGGTTCCGATGTGCGAATGCTATAGAAGCGCCAAAACTAGATCTTGATTTCATTCAAAACGTTGTAACTTATTTTGATAAAGAAGTTCCGACCGCATTATTGCGAAAAATAAGAAACCATTTGTGGTATTTGTCAGAAGAAACTGTTGGCCTTGCATTTGTGAATGAAAGCGTGCCGTTGGAAATAAAAAAGATGATGGTCCAAAAACTCGACATCGGCAATGACATACACGGAAATAATGAAAAAATTTCGAAAAGGAATGTTGTCAATATGGATGAAATTTTCTCTTACGCGTCAAGAGATATATCAGATTTCATTTCTCCACTGACAAAGAAATTTTTTTCTCGATTAGCCATAGATCCAAAATTTTTAGAATCGGAACCTTCTCAATGGCAACAGAGGGATGATTATTGCGCTGGAAAAGCTGTCTGTCAACATTTGAATGTTGTGAATGATGCAGCAGAAAGAGCAATTAAACTCATCACGGATTACAATAAATCGCTAACATACGATGAGAAAGATAAGTAGTACTTACTCCAAGTTGTTGAACACTATCGCCATTTATATCCTTCTCACAACAAATCTTCTCTTATAAATTAATCAACTCAATAAAATTAATTAAATAAATATATACTTTTTTTTTATCATTATATTAACTTTCAAAACCATTAATAAATTAAATTTATATTTGAAGCACATTATTCAATATAACTATAAATACCTGATTGAATAGATGTTTTTTTATAATATGGGCAACTTTGGGCCCCACTAGGCACGACTAGGCACCGTCGGATTTAGCTGAAAAATTAGGACATGATTTCTTACACCAAACCTCATATTTTAAGCAGCGCAAACAATTATATTTACCAAAAAAAAAAAATCCCATACAAGATGCGACCAGTCTAATGTACATATTGTAAGGAGAATTAGGTGGGATGTAGAAACATATAACAAAGATATTTAAGGAGCTAATCTTCACGTATAGGCTGCAGAAGTCTATTTCCTTATCGCAGCTAATTACTTCCTCTCGCGAAAAGTAGGTAGAGTCTACCGCAATCAGAACACCTCCATCTCTGGTGTCAGGAGGTGTTTCAGGTCTCGCTTCAACTGCTATTATATTTGGTTCAATGGATAATGATTGCGGATTACCAAGTTCCGAGGCAACCGCATTGCCAATTGGTTCCAGAGCTAATGACGGTTAAGAAACCAAGTTCAAATTGCTTACGGCCGGACTTAATAGATTCATCAGTGATGGTGGGTCACTAGTGTTTTTTATAGATCGTTTTCGCTTTGGTGAAGTTTGGTCCATGAGTTTAAATTGTTTGAAAAAATGTTCATAGTCATTCAATTTATTATGTAAAGCTGTCAATATACACAATAAAAAAGTAATTGAAGACGTCGCTGAGACTACTGCCGCCTGAAATATAAAAATATAAAGGTATCTATTTTGTTTGAAGTGCACTGAAGTAGGCTGGTAGACTTAGGGAGGGAACTCTAGTCCCACTTTTCAAAGTGCACTTAAAAAATGTTTTCATATGAAAGCATTTTTTGATGAAAAAGTGGAATGTTCACGTGAGATTTGTGTCACATATGCTTTAAAATCTAGGGACATATATTCAAACTGCTTTAATTTTGTACTCCTTTGACTCGGTTTTAATAATAACTGAAATCAAGTTAAATTTTTTTTTATTTTTTGAAAAAAAATTTAATGTTGAATTACGAAAAATATTTTTTATTTCCTGAAAAAAATTTTAATTTTAGTGTTTTGCTTCAAAACGACATGTTTTAATATTATAAAGGAAACCCCATTTTTTTATTAAAAGCAAAGGTTAAAAGTTATATTTAATTTTACTTAGTTTTACCAGTGTATTATTATTATTTTTATATGAGGATGGGTGAGCTTATACAGCTGTGGTACTGCGGCTCAATTGGCCTATTGTACGATCTCTCTATTGTTAGAGTGGTTGTTCCACTCCAGTTTTGCTTATAAATGTCATAAGTTGTGAATGGCTTAACTTAGCTAACTGTGAGTGCTCCACTATTTCTTTCCCGAAGACTTACCTTCTAGTGCTTTGAAAAGCCGGACACTCTGAGACTATGTGCAGGGAGGACTCAATAGACTCCAGGCAGAATCTGCACTGAGTCTCATTCGACAGCATCATTTTGTTCAGATGGTGCCTCAAGTTGTAGTGTCCCGTAATGAATCCTACCAAGGTTTTAATGCATCTCTTGTCCATATTCAGGAGGGATTTAGAGCTTGGTAGAGAGTATTGTGGTAGGAACCGTTTTGTGCATTTCTGTCCTATGGTTTGGGCCCAATATTTGTTTGTCTGCGCTAGCGCTCATTTTTGCATTAAGTGTTTAAATAGGGATTTGTTAATTCCGAATGAAGGCTCAGGTCCAACAAAGGCCTCAGCCGACCCAGACTTAGCCAGTCTGTTGGCCTCGTCTTTGCCGTCAAAACCGCTATGTGCCGGTATCTAATATAAGGTCACCCGATTGCTCTTAGCTAGTTTGGAAAGGATGTTCGCAGTTTCCAGCCAGTATTAAAAATACATTCTCAGCACTCCGTTTTAAGAAATAAATAATCAAATTCTTTAATCAGACAGGATCTGACCACCCAGCTGAAAACACCACTTAGGATGCAGAGCTATACGAGGAAAATTTAAGGTGCGCGGCGTTTAAAACGTGACTTGAATGTGTTCATACCCAAATTTTTTTTTTCATTTACAAGTTGTACAAGAAAGTACATAACTAAGTACGAAAGAAAGCCATGAAAACCAATAGGTACTAGATAAAGTACAATATCCCCTACATTATGGTTCAGTTTAAATGTGATTAATTTTATACTATTCTAGTTACTGAATAACCTCTTATAAATGAATGACAAATGGTTTATAAATATGAATATAATTATTATATTATATGCGTGATGTATACACCTCCTATATTTTTCCGCCTCAGCGTTTCATTTGCAACAGGTTTTGAACTAACAACTTGACTGGCAGATCGTATAGCTATTTCGGAACATGCCAACGTTCCTCATCAGCAATCTCTGTCGGTGTCTTTTTATGTACAATATTCGCTATATAAGCTCGTCGTTTCCAAATAACTTAATACGAATTGCAAACTGTTGACGAGGCTTAGAAGCAAATAGTTGTAAGCACATCGCTGGCTTTTTGTCAAATTTGTTGCTTTTAGTGTTTTACACGCTTTTTTATAAATAGTTTATATCGATAATTTCCCAATCAATTTCCCATCTGATCTCTTCCAATGCAACAACCACCGCCGCCCGCAGAAACAGCCCATGTTTCACCATCGAGTTAACAAAGACGATTAGCATTTAGGCCGGTTAGAGTTTATAGCGGCAGCAGAAATAACCGATTTAGGAAAACGACCTTATAAACCTCATGTCATCGTCAAGTGATGCAATGCGACAGTCTTAAACACTCGCACGGATTGACACGTTTTTAGATGTTAGATAGAGCATTCAAAATTCTAATACTTCTCACATAAAAAAATATTTCCATTGCCAGTGACGAAAATTAAAGCAGTATTAGAAGGCGCGATCTTTTTGATGAGCTGAATTGGAGCTTTTTAAAAAGGCAGAGGGTACTTTATTTTTTATAATATTAAAGAGCATTGTAACAGCTCTAAGTTTAAAGTAGGTGTCCAAGTCCGAGCTAAATACAAGCAGAACAAGGTGAGACCTATAGCCTCTACTGCGTAATAAAAAAACGAACCGCACTACTGAATTTAATTTTAGCTTATTCGTCATAGCCCACGACGAGAGGGAAGCAAGATCTTCGCTTTCTCTGAACCCCAAGACGGTTTCCTCCTTTTCACAATCCATCAGCAGCTGCACATCATCCGCAATGACGTTTACCATCGCGTGCCTCACCACCTTGTTAAGGTAATTTAACGGCGATTATTATTGGAGTATTTGGACGGTATTCCTCCTGCCAACCACACCGCTGCTAGCCCTGAGATAAAATCCTTCTTCCTTTACCCCTCTCCTACCACCACTTTAAGTATTAATAATTATTAATATTATTAAAAGTATTAATAATATTAATAATTTAATGGCGATTGTTGTTGGAGTATTCGGAGTGTATTCCTCCTCTTTATATTTTCTTTGAACGTATGATATTTTTATACCCTTACTATTTTGTGTGTTACAAAATTTGTACGTGTTGTACAAATGGATACCAGGCGTAACAGATATATAATTGTTTATATATTCGTGATCAATTTCACCTCCTGCGTCGATTTAGCCATGTCTGTCCGTCTGTGGAAATCTAGATTACAAGAGTTCGTTGTCTTGTAATTGTAGACATATCTTCATCAAATTTGGAAAGAATATTCTGTTTCATCAGAAACTCATTCGTATTGGGAATGCAAATCGGAGCATTAGGTAGTAGGCGTCGCGCCTACTTTTTATAGTGAATATAAATTCATTCATGCCTATAGCTCAATTTCTAAGCTTTTAGAGTGAATTTGAATTTGAAATTTAATTCACGAGTCTAACGTCTCGGAGCAAAATATACTGAAACCAGTAAGAATGCTATATTCGGCCTGGCCGAATCTTAAATATTCTACGCCAGTGTTGGCCACGCCATAGGCACGCGTGCTAATTTTTTCTCTCGGCTATTCACATGTACACGACAAAAGTCGTCGGGTTTTCACACCGACACTAGCGATCGTTCGTATCAAGTGCTGTCAGTCGACGTGCAGACTTCAAGCATGCAAGATCGCATCAGACTATTTTATGATTGCACTGAGCAAAATATTTAATAAGGAATGGGAGAATCACTATTTTTTCTTTGAAAATTTTTTAGGCGAACCGCAATGCATGATTTGCAATAAAAAGGTGGGATGCGCATATAAATTTTAGGTAAAGAGACACTATAGGACGAGTCATTTAGATTATTAATGAAGAAAGGGCACAATTAATATTTAAGTTAAAGTCTGCTATTAAAAAAGATGTTTCAAAATCTGAATTAGGAATAGATTCAGAAAATCGACAGTTGGAAAAGGATTCGTATGTAGTTGCTTGGCATTGCAAAAAAGTGTCTGCCATTCACAGATGGTATTTTTTTAGAGACATGTTTGTAGAAACTCTCAAATGTTTTAATGAAAAGGGAAAAGAGTTGGCCGAAATTGTGGATAAAATCCCTTTGACAAAACAGACTTTGACTCGACGTGCTGAAACAATAAGTACGCATATACACTATTGTATACAAAACATATTGCAAGAATGTTTATTTTTTTCTATGATTTTATATGAATTTTTGATTATGTGATTGATTTGAAATATGATTTTTTTTATGCTTGGACGAATTCACCGACATAAGTAATACAAGCATATAACTCGCTTCTAAATAATCGCTATAAGTAATATAGCAAATTATAGTAACTTGCAATTTACATAAAAACTATACAGAAAAATTTTCAAATACAAGAAGATTTCTTCTGTCTGGTTTCAATGCAAAACTTTATGGGAAGCCGTGAATAGAAAAGTCTTTTCTTGTGGAAATAAAACGAAGCTAAGTGTCGAATGCACTGACGGAGCCAAAATAATGTATGGCAAGAATAAAGGTTTTTTGAATAAAAATAATTATTATTATTTATTATTATTGTAACGGCGTTTCACTGCGTGATACACCAACAAGCGTTATTTGCGAACAACTTAATGTTACAAATACGATGAAAATTTCCATAAAAATTATAAATAAATTTAGAGGTGGTCATAACGCATTGACCCATCGTAAATTTAAAGAAATCCTTGCGGAAGTCAAAAGCGATAATGGAGACACCACAAAAAATAATACACACTCGCCAAGATCTACGCACGAACTGAAAGAAGAGGTTGCTTTTCAGCGGTACTGCTTCTAAGTTGTGTGTATACTAAAAAACATTTTGAACAGCTGTTTAACGAATATAACAAAGAGTTTGTTATTTGATTTAACAATAAATCTGTTTGAAAGTATTATTGATACAGTAGACGCTCACAAATTAGAGCCTTCAGTAATTCGAACTTCCAGAAATTAGAATCAGTGTTTGCAATACATTAAACGCTCTGAAATTCGAATTTAATTCTAATTTCTGAGCGTGTTTTTTTTATATTCACATTTTGAATTTAAAAAAATACTGTTTTGTTAAAAGTGGTCTTCAATTTGTCTTTCTTTATATGTTCAATTAATGTTTTAGCACTTTTTATTTTCACTGTTGGTGTTTGGTTTTACAAAGTTTGTGAATTTAAATGTACATGTGTAATTGTGATTGTATAAAATTTAATTAACTGTTCAAACACTGGTTGATTGGTTGGAGGAGTTGCGCACTGCTTGGTTCACGGTCGGCGATTAAATGCCGGCTCCACTCCGACCACCAAGGCTGGAGCCGAAGAGCTCGCAATTTTTAATAAAATTGAATTAAAAAAAATTTTAAAGTGTTTTATTTTAGTTTTTGGAAGTAAATTTACTCAATTTTTTATTTTTTATATGAAAAAAACGTCCAGAAATTAGAATAATTTAGAAATTAGAATTGCCTCAAAAACAAAGTCTACTGTATTGAGAATATTATTGAGAAATAATAAACTCAATTTCTGTCTCGACCTCTCTCAAAGCTTCACACATGCACAAAATATGATTATATAAGTTTTGGACAACAATGCTCTACACCTAATAGTTTTAAAAAATTTAATTGAACCAAATAGTTTTATTTATTTAAATTTTTATTTTTTTTTATTTAGACTTTTCATTGCAGAACAATAACATTATAGAGTGTAAAAAAACCTGAAACTAGAGGAAATATGTGACTATAAGGAAATCTACCTTATAATCACATTTAATCACAGACGGATATAAATACAGTGGCGTAGCTAGGGTTGGGCAGGGTTGGCGGTCCGCCCCGGGCGTCACAATTTCGGGGGCGGCAGTTTTGGAAATCAAGTATTGACTTATTGAATTCTAGGAATTTTTGGACCTGCAAGTTGATTAACCGTCCCGAGCTCCATGAATCCTAACTACGCCACTGTATAAATAGTACGAGTGGTCGTTATCTGTTTTCAAAACGAAATAACTAGCTTAGTAGTTTTATTATTGTGTAAAATTTAAACCTGTGTAACCTAAAAGTGGGCGGATCACTTCCATATTTGGCCATATTTGTTGTCATAACTCGAAAACGAACGCTGATATCACATTTCTAATAAAAAATAGGTGTTATACGGATGACGTATTTTGTCCATTTTCAATACCAACCTGCACACCATAAGGAAGAATATTCCTTCAAAATTTCATCACGATTCACCGGTTCTACTTTGATCGTGATTTCAACAGACAGACAGACAGACGGACGGACATAGCTAAATCGACTCAGGAGGTCACGCTGATCAAGAATATATATACTTTTCTATATCTTTCGTCTCTATTTCTATGCGTTACACATTTCGTGATAAAGCGAATATACCCTTAACCTTAAGGTGTAGGGTATAATAATATCATGTGCAAAACCCAAGCAACTTAATCTAATATTTAGTATAATAGCCATTGTTTTTAATAGAGCTAAACAAATTCGAGGTATTGACTCAATTAGTTTGTAATGCTGCTGTTTGCGATGTTTCTCCATTCTTCCTTTACTGCAGTCACCAAATCCTTCTTGGTTGTTAAGCACCTAGTAGCTTCGCAACGTTTTAGTATTGGGGATAGTTTTCCGATCGTATCAGTTGACTGCGGCCCTTAGTACCCTTACCTCTTTAGAATTACAGAAGTCCTTAACATAATTTGCGGTATGTTTTGGGTAGCTGTCGTGTTGAAATTGTCATTTCATTGGCATCTCCTATTCGATATGTCTGTGAAAATCGATCCACCACGCCTTCTATTCGATAGATAAGAAAAATCCCACTACCAGGAAAGCTTGCCGAAATCATTGCACTTCTTCGTCCATGCTTAACTTTCCGCTTACAGTACAGTGGATTCAATCGCGGATGGTTACATAATTTCAACAAAATTATTTTAACTGCCCTATAAACAAACCTCTTTTGAAGATGGTTGTTTTTAATTATAGGCTCATAAGATTACTTGGAATCGTTCTGGACCATACACTGGGCTTCCATGTGCAAATAAATCGGATATGTAGTAGAGCTTATAGTGTATGTACTTGTCTTTATAAAGCGTTGGCCGAAGGATTTCAATTATCCCTATAATACCAAACTTTTGTATACCTGGCTTGTAGGGCCGATTTTGGAGTATGCCTCAGAAGTCAAGCCCAAACTTTAACTGTCTCATCTCTCAAATCGAATCAGAGCAAAAGCAGTTTTTGCTATTTTCGGAGATTATACCAAAAGATTACGTCCCTACGAATCCAGGCTAATAACCCTACCATCGTTACCGAACCCAAGGATAATGCTCAACAGTACATTCTTTCTGGATAAACAGGCGTGACTAATATTCCATGCTCATATTCAAACTAATATTCCCTATTATCATAGTAGAAGATGTGATTTCCTGAACTTAAGTAACTGTAGATCATTATACAATACTTAAAACATGAACCATTACGAAAAGCTTGCAAAGTCATTGGTCATTGCGATTTTAGATTCTCTTTATCTTAACGAACGCAAATGATTGTATTTTGAAACAAATTAGTACCTGTTCAAGAACATCGTTTGAACCATCAACTTTTAAACTTAATTTTTTTATAGCCTACACACGAAGTGATTAGGGTATATTCGCTTACTACTTCCTTTTGTAACGCATTAAAGGAGGCGTGACAGGAATACAAAAGTACATATATTCTTGATCAGCATCACCTCTTGAGTCGTTTTAGCCCTGTCCGTCCTATGTGTCTGTCTGTCTGTCTGTGGAGATCACGATTACAAGAGAACGAATAGAGATATATTCAACAAACTTGGCACGAATATTGTCTATCATTAGAAACTCATCGGTATTGAAAATGGGCAAAATCGGACCATTACCACGCCTACTTTTTATAGTGAATATAAATTTATCCACGCTTATAGTTCAATTTCTAAGCTTCTAGAACGAATTTGCGGTTGAAATTTTGTCCAGAAGTCCACTGTGTCTGACCAAAACAGATTACCACAAATGGGCGTGGTCCGCCCACTAATTAAATAAAACTCGATTACAGGAGAACGAATAGAGATATTTTCATCAAATTTGGCATAAATATTCTCTGTTATCACAGGCTATTTGAGTTTGTAAAGGAAGAAAATTAGATCATTGCCACGCCTAATTTTTAAGTAAACGTGTGTAGGGTATATGAACTTCGGCCAGGCCGAAGTTAACACTCTTTCTGGTTTCTATATGGGTCCGACATTTCTGGGCGTCAAACTGCAGAACGCGCATTCGCTGCCCATTCGAGCAGAACTCATATATCACCGTGAGAAGTCAGGCAGCGCAGCTTAGACGCAGCCAGGTGTATCCGTGGGAACGTATGCCAGCAGTTTGGCACACCAAGGGAACCTAAATTATTAACTTTTTATTTTCATAAAGTCATAAATGTCATTCAATAAAGAGGTATTGTTCCTCAGCAACACACGATAGAGAAGGTGTTATTCTTTTTCATTAGGACATATCACTTAGTGCTCAAGTAAATTCTCCAGCGGAAGATAGTCCCTTCAAATTTAAGTGCTTGAAGTCTCTTAACCCAAAAAACATTTTTGTAGTTTTAAGTCTAAGTCTTCAATAAAGCCTTCAAGTTAACGAGCGCGTTCCTTCATTTCGGATATTATTTTCCACTCTATCCCAACAAAGGGTGTGGGCCCAGGAACGCGTGTTAATAATTGTTAATTTTTCAGTTTTTTGCAAAGATAAAAAAAGAAAAAATCAGAAAATTAACTCCATATTTAATATCGAGAAACTCGATGACACGAATTACGATACCTGAGTTATCCAGATGCGTAGTGTGTTGATGCACAGTGAGAACAGTTGTGCACGTATAATAGACAAACAAGGAAAAGTGGTTGTCGAGGCACCAAGAGTAAAATATCTGTTTTTATATTACAACTCAATAAACGCATGTGCTAGTGGCATTCGTGAATACGGATTTTGATAATCTTTTCAAAAAGCATGGAATACGTCGTCAACTTACAACACCCTATACACCTCAACAGAATGGCATAGCCGAAAGGGCAAATAGAACCATCGTTGAAATGGCACGAACCATGTTATCACACTCCGGTTTAGAAGAGTTCCTGTGGCCGGAGGCGGTTGCAGCTGTGGTTTATATACGCAACCGATCACTTAACAAGTCGCTAAAAGATATAACTCCATACGAAGCATGCACAGGTAACAAACCAGCGGTTGTTCATCTGCGAAATTTTGGATTGCAGTTTCCTTTTACAAAACATCAAGAAGGAAATTCCAGCCAAAGGCAAGCCAATGAAGATGGTTGGTTATTCCCTTACGTTTAAGGCCTACTGATTGTATTACGAAGAAGAGCGCAAAGTGGTGGAAAGTCAGGATGTTCTGTTTGATGAAAACATACAAACAATGCCTGGTTACAGTGACAGATTTGTTCTGTTAAGTGAACCTCATTACTGTGAACCGGCACAGGCGACTGAGAAGGTACAAGAAACAGAGCTGTCAACGACTTCACACAATTGCATCAGCAGTAATGCAGCTACCACAGAAGATGAGGTAGATATTTTTGAGTCGGCAGAATGTTCAAACAGCGGTAAGGAGGAGCACAAGGAATCCCCAATTTTTGTGAGAGGCAGGCCAAAGATCGTACGAGAAGGCAAGTTTGGTCGTCCAAAGAAGCAAGAAAATACGGTGAATGCAATTCAAGTAACAGCAGATCTAAGCATTCTAATATCTCTTCATGATGCTTTATGTGACACCCACTCTGAACAATGGAAAAATGCTATGACTGCTGAATATGATGCACTGATAAAAAAAAACTTGGGATTTTGTAAATCTTCCGCCAGGGAAGAGCGCAATTGGATGCAAATGGGTGTATAACATAAAATGGAATAACGGAGAAGTAGATAGTTTCAAGGCGAGGTTAGTAGCAAAGGGATGCTAGACATATGGAATAAACTTCTACGAAACCTACTCTCCGGTGCTCTACTCCACGATAAGGATGATTGCTGTGGCCGTTGAACATGAGCTTTATATACATTAAATGGATGTTTCTACAGCGTATCTTCAAAGCAAATTACACGAAGATGTATTCATGAAGCAACCAGAAGGTTTTGTTGATCCCGAGATTCCAAATTTGGTCTTTAAACTTTAAAAGTCAATTTATGGTCTGAAGCAGTCGGGAAGAGAATGGAATTATACACTCGATTCCGCTTTAAAATCAATTGGATTTGTGCCCTGCAAGAGTGAACCATGCGTCTACACGAAGTGCTCAGCAGGCAAGTATAATATAATTGCTATATATGTTGATGACTTACTCATAGCAAGCTCGGACATGTCCAAACTTCGTGAGATTAAAAATTTTATCGCAGATCTGTTCGAAGTAGTCGATAAGGGTGCATGCAAAACTTCCTTGG
The DNA here is from genome assembly GCA_949629155.1 of Myopa testacea. NCBI lineage: Eukaryota > Metazoa > Arthropoda > Insecta > Diptera > Conopidae > Myopa > Myopa testacea. The sequence continues at coordinate 18,834,757 of OX451347.1, forward strand.
AATAGAAGTGACACGCGAAGGCGAAACAGGTTCCATTACATTAGGCCAGAAACAATTCGTCACCGAACTATTAGACCAGGTCCGAATGAAGGAGTGTCGTCCAACATCTACTCCTCTGGTTACCGGTTCCCAGGTGAAATGTGCAGGTGGTGAATGTGAGCGTATAGATCCAACTGAGTACAACAACGAGACCAGATATTTTCCATTCTGTAAGCAAAATGTCGCAAAACAACTTTGATCCGCACGCCGAACATTTAAAGGCGGTCAAACAAATAATACGTTCTGTGAACAATACGACGGGTCTGAAACTGCATTACCACAAGACGAGACTCCCACTCCAAGCATTTGTGGATGCAGACTAAGGAGGATATCCAACGGATCGAAAATCCTACACGGGGTTTGTTTTTGTACTCGGCAGCTGCGCGTTTAGTTGGCAATCTAAGAAGCAGAGCAGCGTGGCTTTCAGCAGTGTAGAAGCCAAATATATGTCGCTTTCGGAAGCTACAAAAGAAGCGATTTATCTCCAGCAGCTGTTAATTGAAATGGGTCTTATTAATACAACAAACCGTTAGTCATCAATGGAGACAATTTGAGTGCGCAAAATCTTGTTAAAATCCTGTGTTCCATGCGAGAAGTAAGCATGTTGATATTAAGTATCATCACATCAGAGATTCATATGAAGCTAAATTGATCGATTTAAATTACGTACCTACTAAGGATATGTTAGCAGACTTACGAAGAATTTAACTGAAGCCAAACATCTTCAATTTGTAGAAATGTTACGTCTTTCTTAACAAATTTTTTGTACGTTGATTTAATGCCTAACAAACTAAATTTAAACACAATTTTATTATATTATTCCGGATTCCTATTGCTACTGTTAGAAATATGTGGCAACACGAATCCTCTTCATATTTTGTTTCCTTTTTTGTTTTACATTCTTAAATCTCCGTTACAACGTTTTTTGTAGTTTTAAGTCTAAGTCTTGAATAAAGCCTTCAACTAAACGGACGCGTTCGTTCATTTCGGATATTATTTTCCACTGTATCCCAACAACATTGATCTTCAAAATTAAAATAATTACATATACATAGTAGCAGAGCTGCACAAAAGGTAGTAGAATTTATACACAGTTACATATATAAACTCTCGCTTTAATATCAATATCAATTTAATATCAATAGCTTAAATAAGAAATTGCAATCTATCATTGACAATATCTTTCTCTGATATGCATTAATAAAAAAGAAACATTACAAGCACATAAAATACACAATTTTCCGTTTCAGAAAGCGTTTATATAACTACTTTTTGAATATTTATTATTCAAATGAATCGGCAACCGCAATTATATACCGGGGACGATTCCAATTTATCATTCATTGACCATATCACTTCGCAAAGAAATCACAGTTTCAAAGTTTTATTTCCAAACTGACAGGATATTTCACTTCAAACAAAGGACGCACAACAACAAACTTGTGAATTTTTTTAAATATTTGATCAATAACATTTAAAAATGCCAAAACTCATAAAAAATCTAAGAATTAAAAAAATTGGAAGAAAATTCGTGGTTGGTTCTAAAATTTGGCACAGTTTCTCTTCTCTTCTATATTTTATTTAATTTTTGTAATAAAATTTACAATTTTTATTTTAATTAGTAAAGTTTTCTTAAGTTACAATACACATACCACAGTTACAGTCAAAAGGAGTAATAAATTTATTTACAGGAAATTGAAGAAAAGATTAAGAAATGTTTTCCTGCTCCTATTGATTATTGGGCGTTAAATGAAGCGAAAGAAATGATCAATACCAAAAAGAGGAAATTGCTGATGCCAGTGGATAGAGTACATTCCTTACTACAAAAGGTATTTTAAAGCACACGAGTATTAGAGTTATTAGAGCGTTTTTATATTTTTGGTCAAAAATTTATTGTTTATTGCTTGGTTTTCAAAATATACAATTAAATTATTAGTAGAAAATTAGATGGTAATTAAAGAAAATATTTGCCAAAAAATTACACAACTTTGGACCGTCTGAACAAGTTTTGACTCATAATTTAATCTGTTTAAGGCAAGATATCGGCCTCGTATATAGCTCACGTTCAAATAATTTCGATCTTCTCAAGATACACAAAAAATGCTTCTATTTTATGCTTGATTTCGAAACCGGCCTGCATAATAGGGAGAGCATGTAAAACACAAAACGCAACAAAATTTAACAAAACACTTGAGGTGTGCTTACATTTATTTGGTTCAAACTCTCTTCAACAGTTTGTAATTCGTATTAAGCTATTTGTAAACGACGAGTTTATATAGCGTATGTTGTACATAAAAAAACACCGACAGAGATCGCTGATGAGGAACATTGGCATGTTCCGAAATATTTATACGATCTGCCAGTCAAGTTGTTGGTTCAAATCCTGTTGCAAATGAAACGCGGAGCCGAAAATATATGGGTGATGTATGTATAATATACATTGTATATACATCACGCATATAATACATACATTCGCATATGCTTTTGTTGCAGTTGTTAAAATATGATTACAATCTAATTTGGCATGGTGTGTGGTGTGAGGGAAAGCTATACAAGTAAATTCGTAAAATATTAATACAAATATTAGCACAAATCGCCGAAATTGCATGAGCTATGTCTGCGACGTAGTTTTTGTCGAGTGAGCATTAGTGCTCTCTAGGTTATGCTAAGTTAAGCAACATACCGGGACATTTACAAACCTTTTATAATAGTTAGTCTTAATAAGGACATATTCGATAAAATAAACTTGAATTAAATTAATACAATTGTGTCATGGTTTCTTTAATGATTAAAGAATAATTTTATGACATAGGTACTCGTAATCATGCTTATCAATCAAGTTTTTCAGCATAGAACTCAAAGTGCAATTTCCAAAAAACAAATAGCATGGGCAAACAAATTGCATGGGCCAGCAATTAACACATTTTATTATGAAAGGCATTGTAACGAAGCTCCGGTTTGTCCGGTTTATAGCCAGGGTATGGTCTCAGCCGTTGTCCAAGATCCTGTTACAGAATGTAAAAGAAATTTCAGTAACCCTCTTGATTTCAAATACAAGCTTTATTTTCTTCCTTAAATTATAGGCACAATGGTGTAGATGTGAATCGATATGCTAGTGAGACCGAATGGTCGAGTCGCCGCTCTAGTTGTTGCTGCTGGGATCGTTGTTGCTACGGTGAGGTTGGCGTTGCTGTGCAGGCAGGCTAAACTGATGCTCCTGTGGCCCTGTCGACTCCCTAAGTCGATCGTTCAAAGTTCGTAATCGCTGTACGTCTGGAACCTCTACGGCAGGCGATCGTTTAGATTGCGTCTATTGGTTGAGGGTATCTAGGATATCCTTGGCGCAGTGGATCGATCGTCAAGATTACGTAGCCACAACGCAAAGCTTCCTTGACAACCCCGAAGACCACGCGCTTGTTATGTAATCTGTCACTGTCACTAAGCCCTAGCTCTACCCGCTACTTACTCAGGTATATGTCGCGTGTCCTGCCTCTTGGATTGACCCTTGATCAGTAATCCTGCGTTGCGTTTGCCTCTGTTGACTCCAACTCCTGCACGTGTTGTCTCGTTGCTGATTCCTCGTCGACTAATTCTTTGATGCGACGTCTGGCATTCAACTGTTGACCCGGGCGGTGTCACTCCTGGCAGCGTTTGATCTCCTCGGCTAGAGCTTGTGGCCACTGGTCGCTGGTGTGTGTGTCTTCGGTTTCCCTGGCTCGTGTGGGGGACTCGGTGTGCTCGGGACTACTAGGTCTTGGCTCGAACTCATCAAAAAGGGCCTCATCTAGCGTTAGGACGTCTTCCATTTCCTCCAAACTTTGGAGGATTAGATCGTTGATGGGATCTCGTTCCTCTGGAAGATGGTAGTCGGACTCGACGATGGCGTTGTTGCCTTCGATGCTGATTTGTGCGAGTAAAATTGGTGCTTCTTCCGCCGTAATTAGTGAGGACGGGAATGCTAACTCGGCATACTCTGGTGCAGCGATAATTGGCACAGCGTTGAGCGGTATGTCTGGCGCAATGTAGGTTGGCTCGTCATACCACGGTGCAGCGATACTTGGCAAAGCGTTGAGTGATATGTCCGGCGCAACGTAGGTTGGCTCGTCATACCATGTCACAGCGGCCGCGTCGGTTGCCGTTGGCGCAGCTGGTGCGACGTTGGGCGGTATATCGGATGTAATCCCTGTTGACTCGTCGTACCACGGTGCAGCAGTAGGCTGTGTGGTTGGTGTGGCGTTGAGCGGTACGTCAGGCGCGACACTTGTTGGTTCGTCATACCATGTTGCAGCAATGGGCGGTGCGTCTGGCGTGGTGTCGATCGGTACATTGGGCGTGATGTGTGTTGGTTCGCCATACCACTGTGCAGCAACGATCGGCGCGGCTGGTGTGGTGTTGAGTGTTGCATCGGGCGTGACATGTATGGGCTCATCGTAGCACGGTGCAGTAACAGACTGCGTGGGTGGCGTGGTGTTGAGTGGCTCAGTGGCCCTTGCACTGGGTCTCCAGGTGATTGGGCGTGGTAAATTCCTCGGCCAGGTAGGAGCGTGATCCCATACGTCGGGGTCCCGACGTGTTTCGATTACCCGGAAGTGGTGTATTGTTTTGATGCACCCCCGCTCGCGTACCTCTTCCTTTTTTACCTCGGTGGTATACCACACTTCCTGGGCTGACCAGTCATGGTCGTCGTCCTCGAAGTCACTCGCATTTTGTGGTTCCGGATGTTCTTTACCCTGGGTAGTTACTTCGGTATCCTCGTCAGCTTACCGGGTAGCGTTGGCGTATCTCTGGCTTCAGGTCTGTACTTCATTGGTGCCTCATTTTCATATAGCCTGTACACCGGCGGTGAAGGTGCATCACTGTCGTGTAGCTGGTCCATAGGCTCTTCCTCCACTTCGGAGTCGGTGTCCATGGGTCCGAACTTACCTTCTATGGATGGTTCCGGTTGCACGACTCCAACAAAAATCACGTCATCGTCGGATGACAGGTCGCTCACCATCTGTCGGCGGATATCCTCGCCACGCAGACACTCACTTCTTGGTCCTTTTCTTTCCTCCTCTACCAGTCCTTCCTTTTCTTCCCCTACCAGTCCTCCCTTTTCTTCATCCACCGTGACACGGATTGGTGATCCCATCCGGCGTAGTCTTATCCTTTCATTTCTCTCTCCAGGGTTTACTACTTCCGCTTGCCCCTCTTCCCCGAGGTGGCATGTCCGTGGGCGTCCCCCTTGTAAGCTCCAACCGTTCCCTAAAGTCTGCGCAACTTCTCAAACCTGGCTTCGTCTTCCATCATGTGCAATGTTCGAAGGTTCGCGATCGACTGATTTGATGCCTCGCTACTGTTGCGTATCTGACACTGACGATGAGTATGCTGGTCGTTAGCTAGCTTTTGACTGTTAGGAGTGCCTCTTGGCTGTGGCGTGGGCTGCTCTTCGGAATGATCTCTGTGATGGAATTCTTTTAACGTGCAAATGTGACCGTTCTTTGTATTCCCACCCTCCAATTTGTGTACTTGAACGATGACGGGGGATATAAATTTTTCTACCCTATTTTGCCTATTTTGTTTTGCCGTGAAACCTATCGCTTTAGAAAGGTGGTGCTGCTTTACCATGACGAGTTGGCCTATCTGTGGCTTCCATGGCCCGCGGCGCAGGTTGCAGTGTTTTGCGTGGCTTGGTGCATATTTGCTCTGGCGACCTCCAAGGCGTTCTTGAGCCGCTCCACGTGTTCGCTTACGGAAAAATGTCTTGTGCCAGTCCCGGTTGTGTCCCTGTCGTAAACAGCACCAGGCAGGTTCTAAACGTAAACGTGGTTCTCGTCCTTGCACGAGGTACGCTGGGCTATACCCAGTTGTCTCGGACGTGCTCGTATTAAAGGCTAGGGTCAGTTCTGGCAGGAGTTCGTCCCAGGTGTTTTGCTTCTCCCCAACATACTGGGCATATATGGGCATCATAGTTTTAATGGTCCGGTTGGTTCTTTCGGTGGGGTTTTCCTGTGGAGTGTATGGCGCGGTGCGTTAATGCCTAACCTCCAAGGCTCTTAGGAAAGTTTCAAATGCCTTGCTCGTGAATTGGACGCGGTTATCGGAGATGAATACTTTGGGCGTCCCAAAACGGGCAAGAATCCGCTACCGAAAAGCTTTTATCAGGATGGCGCTGGTAGCTTGTTGACAAGGGAAGACGAGCAGCATATTATTGCCGTGTTTCGATCGTGGAAGTGGGCCCACGAAATCGGCACACACCACGGCCCATGGTTCCTCTGCCATTGTGGAGAACATTTCGCCTGCCGGTCGTTGCTGTGACGCTTTGAATTGTTGGCAGCTTTGACAAGTGCGTACGTACAGGCTCGCTTGTCTGAACATACCGGGCCAGTAATATCTCTTGGCCAGCTGATTGATGGTTTTACGAACTCCAAGATGGTCGGCACAAGGCTCATCATGATTCTCTTTTAAGACCTCTTCGCGCAAGTGAATGGGTATGCACAGCTTCCACGGTGTGGCATCGTCCTCCTCCAACATTCGCGGTATGTAGAGCTTACCGCCTTCAATTATGTAATCCGGGAACCTTCCGGCGTCGTTGCTGACCTCCTGGAACCGTCTCTTATACCATGATCCTACTTCGGGTGTTCTTGCTCTGACACTGAGGAGGGTTCCCACTGGTTGTCGTGACAGGGCATCTGCGACCACATTTTGCTTACCTCGCCTGTATTGAATATCATAAGTATGCTGCTGTAACTCGAGTGCCCATCTCGCTATTCGTCCTGAGGGACTCTCAATCGAGTTAAGTCACTTCAGCGATAGATGGTCGGTGATAAACATGAATGTATACCCTTCTAGGTAAGGACGCATCTTTCGTACTGCCCACACGATGACTAGGCACTCCTTTTCGGTGGGCGAGTAATTCTTTTCGGGCCCGTTCAGATGTCTGCTGGCATACGCGATTACCCTTTCCTCCCGCCGATGGTTTGGGTTAGTACCGCTCCGAGGCCATAATCGCACGCGTCAGTTTGCAGCACAAAGCGCTGACTAAAATCCGGACAAGCTAGGATGGGCGCCTCCGGTAATCTTCGCTTTAGCTCGTTGAATGCTTCCTGTTGCTCTGGCTTCCACTTGAAGTGCTTCCCTTTCTTTAGGAGTGAGGTTAACGGGTGGACGATCTTGGCAAAGTCGGGTACGAATCTCCTATACCACGATGCGATACCCAGACACTGGCGGAGTTGGCGAACATTTCCTGGTGGTTGTAGTTCTTTGATGGCGGCCACTTTCTCGGGATCCGTATGGATACCCCTCTCGCTCACGACATGGTCCAAATACCTGATTTCCTTCTTAAAGAAGTTGCATTTATCAATGTTAATGCGTAGTTTGGCCTGTCTCAGGCGTTGGAAGACTTCTTTAAGATTTCGCATGTGTTCCTGTAGTGTTCCTCCGGTGACGACGATGTCGTCCAGGTAGGCGAACGCATGGGGCTCCAGGTCAGGTCCAATCACGCGGTCTGGCGCTGTCTGGAATGTTGCGGGGGCAGAGTGCAGGCCAAACGGCATAACCTTCCATTGGTATAGTCCTCGTCCTGGGACAGTGAATGCCGTGAACTTCTTACTGCTTTCCTCCATCGGAATCTGCCAGTACCCATTTTTGAGGTCGATACTGCTAATGTACTTGGCGTTTCTGAGGCGTTCTGGCGTTTCATTCTCGGTAATGGGTAGGCGTCTGGCACTGACCTGGCGTTTAGTTGACGGTAGTCTATGCATAAGCGCCATTGTCCTGTCTTCTTTTTTACCACGAATCTGACTACAAGTTTTTTTAGAGCCATAACTGACGAGAATTTAATACCGATAAGTACTCGCTTCGCCTTTTTAACAGCTTTAGTTACTAATCTTTTAGCTTTAATAAACTCTTGATACAAAACATAAAGTCTCAATCTTCCACTGTCGAAATGCTAAATCTCGCTTTGATATCAGTGCCTTAATTGTGTTGGAGCCTTGCAACTTTACGCTTCAAAGGGACATGTTTTACAAACATTTTTATGATTTCTCGATTAGTATAATTAATTTGATGGTCTATTGACACCAGGTTATATATTGTACACAGTTTATATTTGCGAAATCCGCCAAGAGACTAGGGTATTCGCTGTTTTTAAAACTGCGGAAAAGAAAATTACTAGAGCTGTAGCTGAGTGAGATGTCATATGCGAAGAAAAGTAAACCATGTCGTGAGAATTGCGGTGCCGACATTTGATCATAAAAACGTATTCTATTTGTATCAGAGACGAAGATAACGTCAATAAGGGTCTCACTACTGGAGGCACCAGGTCGGTTCAAGACGTATCGCGAATTTTGAATTTGAATTGCGCGGGTGCAGCGATTCGAGTAAATTGTTTTTAGGTTGTCAGCACTATCATTCATACCTGTGTAGAATTTCACGTTATTACGTATTTTCTTTGGTTAGTTTCGTTGTGTTTTCTGAATGGCCTTCAGTTCATTCTTCGATTTTTCTTTTATCTCAACAGTCTATTCAAAACGGTGTCCGCGAAGCGCTCATTTGAGTTTAGAGAATAGCCAGAACTCAAATGAAGCTAAGTCAGGTGAATACGGTGATTGTGGAACGATATGCATCGAGTTTTGATGAAAAAGTCTCGAAGAAATTAAGTGTTTTTGGAACCAATCGAGATTTGACTTTTTTCAAACACAAATGCTCTTTCATAATGGTTTGGACCGCTCCAAATTAAATGTTAATAGTATCAGCAAGTTTTCTAATTGTGAATTGTTTTTCATTGATTGATGTTGATGGTCGTCCGGGACGTTCTTTATCTTCAACCATTTTTCTACTTTCTTAGATTTGCTTATACCACTTGTAAAGATTCCCTTCAGACAAAACCTGATCTCCGAAGGCAGTATGCAATTTACTTTTAGTTGTACAGAAAACACAACGAAACTAACCAAAGAAAACACGTAATGACGTGAAATTCTACACAGGTATGAATGACAGTGCTGCCCAACCTAAAAACAAAGATTAGTTCGAATTGCTGCACTCTCCCAATTCAAATTCAAAAGTAGCTTTACTTTTTCAACAGGCCTGGTATTGTGTGTCGGATGGTTGACATTGACCGGGTATAATGCAACGCTGCGCATGTGGTCAGTTAAAATGCTATTAGCTTTTATATTTTCATTGAGTTCCCCAGCAATATTATTGTTATTATTCTCATAACAAGGAACTAGGAATTGAATGTTATACTTTTATTCGTCAAAATGCACGCAGTTATTAAGCCTAGATATACAACCTAGCAACAACTTCTCAACATCAGAGCAAATCTCAACAAAAATAAATTCAATTTTTGAGTTGAGTGGTGATTTTTGTTTCAGTTTACATGGAATATTATTTCTAGTGTAGATTGCAACACCACATGCATGCAGCACCCTGTCATTTCTGAACAATCGATAACTGCAAACATAAAATAATTCATCATGTATTGCAGGATAAAACCATGTTTCAGAAATACATACAGCGTCAACATCAGATATTTCAAAGATGTGCCTAAATTCATCGATTTTCTTAGTTAAGCTTTGTGAGTTAATATGGCTAATTTTAATATCAGAACTTTGTCTACAAAACACACGCACCATGTTAAATACACAACCGTTGGAGCTGTGGATACTAAGGCTATCGTTATTCCTGACAGCCATACGGCTGAGACAGCAACCATCAGTACATCCTTATTGTTTTTAAAAGATAACAACTAGTATTTAAAGTATGTAAAATGTTATGCAGATTTGTGGCACCAATCTAACTGTATGTTGATTGGGAAGGTGGTAAGAATAAAAAACCGAAGGCTGTGTAAGGGGACGAAGGTAAAGAATACTTAAAAGATCTACTAACAAATATATTAATGATGCAACTTAAAAAGATATTATTGTTCTGCTACTTGACCTTAATCCGCCATAGCCTGTAAGGTTTCTGCATCATTAATAGTTGCCCAGCTGCTATTATTCTTCAACTTGATGGCTACCATTTTAAAATCGAGCGATTTGAGAGCGTCAAGCTCTGTTGTAGAAATAATATTTTCGTCGATTCGATATTATCGTCTAAAAGTCGAAGCTGCCGATTCTCACATTCACGCAAGTTGGCAGCTACGCGAAAAACAGCGTTCTTCTCTGGCAATCAATTGAATTTTATTATAATTGGTGGATCCAAGTCCCTGTTGCGTTGCGGTGGTCGGAAAATTGAAACTGGTGCGATTGGTACGCATCCCACAGTGGAGCCTAGATTTTTAAAAATTTCGTGGAAGTTCTCGTCAGTACGTTTGGGAACACCTGCAAGAATTGCGTCACCTGCAAATTCACGTTTCTCTCCATGCTGCCCCTCAAGTCCTTCACATGAGACACACGTTATTGTAATTCTTTCAGTGATTTTTCGAACTCGTTCAATTTTAGTGAAATACGTTTCTCAATCTGCGTGATTTGCACAAAGAGCTTCTTTCGATGGCAAGGTAAAGCGTCTGAGGAGCGACTCGTCAGGAGATCGGCTTGCTTATGTAAATGACCTTCAAACTCGAGAAATATTAGAGACATTAAACAGCATCTCTCATTCACATTTGTTGCATTCTTGTTGCAGAGAGCCACATCACTGAGAGAATTAACCATTTCGTTGGAAGAATTACTGTTACTCATGTTCCACAATAAATATATGTTTGTAACACTGTGTATTAGTTTATTAAATAGTTTACTTTAGAAACAAGAAGAAAAACCAGTTTTACTGCGTTGTCTCTACACCAGAATAATAATGTCTGGTTAATGTTTAAGAATGTGCAATTGTTGATTTTTAATGATAATGTTTAATTGTTAGCGTTTGATAATACACAATTTTTATCGTTACAGAGGAGCAATTACCGGTGCACAGTATTATTAATAAGTATATACGCAGGCTCCAACCACAAGCTACGGCAAAGACCAAAAATACGACCGCTCACTCTCGCAACATAAGAACGAACGAAGTCTTAAATTCACATAATAATGGCAACAAAAAAGTAAGCTGTTGAATCTAAAGTGTTATGCATTTGGTAAATTTGTTCACTTCGATTCTCAATGCAGGGAAAAGAAAACAGAAGATAAATTACGTTTGATTAATACCAACAGCAGAAACGGGTTGCTTGCTGCAGTCAGTTTTAACATGTTGAACAGATAGGGATGGTGATTTCTCATCTCTGATCGTAAAATGTTTGAAACAATATGAAATCATGAAGAAAGTATAATACTTGCCGGTAACAAAACAATGAAAACAAGTTTTGTATTGTTTTTCCATGAATTACAATTAAGTCCATTTCGGTTTCTCGAACAATTCGTGTAGGATATTCCGTAAAATTCAACAAGACAATAAAATAATAAGTGGAAAAATATTAATAGCACGTAAGGTCAGTGACTTGTTTATCTTCCAACAAAACAAATGTAGATTGCTATTTACAAAGAGAACTACAGAGCAGGCTCTCAAATGTCATAGAAGATATGGAGATTTAAATTTTGCTAGCTTACAAAAATTATATAAGGAGAAGCTCGTGCAAGGTTTCGATGTATCCATCCTAGCTGACATTAGCTGTTCAATTTGCGTTAAAGGAAAATATAGCCAGAAGCCCTCCACCAGTTCAAAGAACCGAGCATCAGAAATACTCGAATTCATCCATACGGATTTATGCGGCCCTATGAGAGTAAATTCTATTAGGGCCGCTAAATATGGTGCTAAATATATTTTAACAATTATTGATGACTATTCATGTTAATTTTTTTCAAACTCATTTATTTATTTAATTTATTTAATTCATTTATTTTTTGGAAAACAAAGCAAAAGCATTTGAGGGGTTTTTCCAAATTCAAATAATGGCCGAGCATCAAACTGGCAAGAAATTGAAGGCCATTCGAATGACAGACAGTTCATCAACCAAGACTTTGGCAACTATTTTAAGAAACGTGGAATAGTGAGACAACTTACTGTGCCATATACGCCACAATAAAGTGATGTAGCAGAGAGGCTGAACTTTGTGCGAAATGGCAAGGTGTATGATGCTTGACTACGGTGTGAACGAACTTCTATGGGCAGAAACGATTAACACCGCACCTTATTTGAGGAATAGAGCTCCAACTAACGCTCTCAATAATGCGGCACCATACGTAAAATAGAATGGCTATCAGCCTAGGGTATCACATCTGCGAATATTCGGTTCATTAGCGATCGTATTAGATAAACGGCAACAAGGAAAATTTAAATCACGACGGAGAAGGAGTACACCATGGTTGGTTATTCCGATACATTGAAAACTTACCGCCTCTACGATAAAGCAATAAAGCGGCTGATATTAAGCAGGGATGTATACATTCGTTAACAAATGAATATACCTTCTGCATCAGCCGATTCAGTTTTTGTGAATTTAGAAAACGAGACCGTTGTAGCTAAATAACAATCAAGTTCAGAAAACGCACAGAGAGAAGCAGAGAGTGATGGTGAATTCGAAACAACTAATGAAGAATCATATATTGAAGCCAAATCACAATCAAGTGTAGAAAATTATCAAGAAAAAAACACAGTGATAGCTAAATTAAATCTGCGAATGAAGAGTTACCAACGACTACATCACTAGTTCAAATCGGTCGAGGTAGACCAAGAACAACCTATTCAGGTAAGCGCGGTCGACCCAAAAAACAATATAACATTTTTAGTCTAGCCTATCCTAATAATATAAAGATACCTGATAGTGTTAAAATGGCGCTATCAAGTGAGTGATGGCAGAAGGCCATTGTGGCCGAATACAAGGTACTCTTAGAGAATGATACGTGGCAGCTAGTAGACTTCCTCAAAGTCAGAAACCAATTAAAAACAGATGGGTATTTGCAGTTAAACAGAACAACGAAGGAATTGTGGAACGTTTCAAAATCAGATTGATGGCTAAAGGGCTAAGGGCTAAAGGGTAAATTATGAGGAAACCTTCTCGCCGGTTGCTCGATACGAAACAATTATATGAATATGGTTTATACCTGCATCAAATGGATGTCTATCTTAATAGTGAATTATCTGAACAATTTTTATATGAATCCACCGAAGGGATTTGTTATTGAAAAATATCTTAATCACGTCTTAAAATTGAAGAAAGCCATATATGGAACAGTCAGGAAGACAGTGTGACAGCGAAACTTGTGTGTATGGGAAGAATCACAATAATATTTTTAGCTTAGTCGCGGTTTATGTGTATGACTTACTGGTTGCAAATTGAAGCAAGATGGCACTGAAAGAAATCAAACAGCAAATTGCATGGAGAGTTCAGGTTATTGATAAAGGAGCTGTTCAGTATTTTTTTAGTGTGAACATTGAAATAAATGGAAACACGGAACCAATATCTTTAAGTCAGAAAGGACATATAGAAAAACTATTAAAAGAACATGGAATGGAAAGTTGTCATCCTATAGCTCGTTTGGATTCAGGACACCAAGTAAACTGCGATGCAAAGCAGTGTGAGCAGGTTAATATGACGCATTGCCCGTCACCTATTGGATCATTGATGTACATAGCTATATGTACGCGGCCCGATATATTGCACTCTGTTTGCAAACTAGCGCAACGAAACTGTGACCTGTATATCGAGCATTTGGAGTCAGTAAAACGAATACTAAAGTTTTTATCAGCACCAAGCAAGCAAGCAAATGAAATATCAACACACAGTAGAACCTCTTCATTGCAATGCAGATTGTGGTGGAAACCTATTTAATCGCAGGTCGTATAGAGGATATTGTTTTATATTTGCAGGTGCAGTTTTTTCGTATGAATCGAAGAAACTACTTGTAAGCAAGAAGCAAGACTGTGACTTTAAGTAGCACTGAGGCAGAGTATCATATGCAATTAAAGCGGCTGTGTACCTGAAGAAAATCTTGGAAGCAATCCAAGTATCCTGTCCGAAATCAAAATTAATGTTGACAATTTGAACGCTATTAGTTTAGTTAAAAATTCTAAATTCCATTCTAAAAGTTCAAAAAGTTCCAGTTCTTAAAGTTAAGAACTTAAGTTCTTAACAGCAGGCTGTGTGGTTGGTGTGGCGTTGAGCGGTACGTCAGGCGTGACACTTGTTGGTTCGTCGTACCATGTTGCAGGCGTGGTCTCGATTGGCACATTGGGCGTGACGTGTGTTCGTCATACCGCTGTGCAGCAATGATCGGCGCGGCTGGTGTGGTGTTGAGTGTTGCATCGGGCGTACGTGTATTGACTCATCGTAGCACGGTGCAGTAACAGACTGCGTGGGTGGCGTGGTGTTGAGTGGCTCAGTGGCCCTGCACTGGGTCTCCAGGTGATTGGGCGTGGTAAATTCCTCAACCAGGTAGGAGCGTGATCCCATACGTCGAGGTCCCGACGTGTTTCGATTACCCGGAAGTGGTGAATTGTTTTGATGCTTCCCCGCTCGCGTACCTTTTGCTTTCCTACCTCGGTGGTATACCACACTTCCTGGGCTGACCAGTCATGGTCGTCGTCCTCGAAGTCACTCGCATTTTGTGGTTCCGGACGTTCTTTACCCTGGGTAGTTACTTCGGTGTCCTCGTCAGCTTACCGGTACTCGGGTAGCGTTGGAGTATCCCTGGCGTCAGGTCTGTACTCCATCGGTGCATCATTGTCATAGAGCCTGTACACCGGCAGTGGAGGTGCATCACTATCGTGTAGCTGTTCCATTGGCTCTTCCTCCACTTCGGAGTCGGTATCCATGGGTCCGAACGTATATTCTATGGATGGTTCCGGTTGCACTACTCTAACAAAAATCACGTCGTCGTCGGATGACGGGTCGCTCACCATCTGTCGGCGGATATCCTCGCCACGCACACTCACTTGTTGGTCTTCTTCGTTCCTCCTCTCCCTTTTCTTCCTCTACCAGTCCTCCCTTTTCTTCATCCACCGTGACACGGATTGGTGATCCCACCCGGCGTAGTCTTATATGCTGTTTCCATAAAATGGTTTTTCCAGGTTTTTGGAATAAACTGTTTTAAGCCCCAAAACCACTCGTAAACTTTTTTAACTCCCTTGAAATTTTTGTTTCGATTCCAGCGCTAAACCAAAATGCTTTTGGTTTTTAGCGTCAGTTTTTAGTTTGCAAGTCTGTTTCGAAGTTCGGAATTGCAGACACACTATCCTTCTCTTTGTCTAGTACAAATAAGTTAGAAAGAGATAAGTATGTCACCAAACTATTCTGCCAAATGTAAAAAAAAAAACTCGACGTACTGAGAGGAATTTGCGATTTACAATGTACGATTTTTCGCTTTCCAAGTTCTGTAAACTTGCGAATTTCGTCACCATAACAAAATATATTTCAATAATTTTGAATATTATTGTTATTTTATTCACTGTATTATAAATTAAAGCGATGCACAATTTTCAAAATAGCTGCGTAAATATCCAATCAAAACAACAGCTGTTTATTTCTTCTTTTCGGTTTGACAGGACCGGATTATGTATGGAAACACTAGATCAGCTGATCGATTTTCGAACACCTTAACCGGATTAAATATTTTTATGGAAACATGCTATTATCCTTTCATTTCTCCCTCCGGGGTTTACTACTTCCGCTTGCCACTCCTCCCCGAGGTAGCATGTCCGTGGACGTTCCGCTTGTAGGCGTTCCGGTCCCTAAAGTCTGCGCAACTTTTCTCAAAACCTGGCTTCGTCTTCCATCATGTTCACTGTTCGAAGGTACGCGATCGACTGATTTGATGACTCGCCACTGTTGCGTATCTGACATTGACGATGAGTATGCTGGTCGTTAGCTAGCTTTTGACTGTTAGGAGTGTCTCTTGGCTGTGGCGTGGGTTGCTCTTCGGAATGATCTCTGTGATGGAATTCTTTCAACGTGCAAATGTGAGCGTTCTTTGTATTCCCACCCTCCATTTTGTGTACTTGAACGATGACGGGGAATATGAATTTTCCTACCCTATAGGGACCGTCATAGCGCGGTGCGAGTTTTGCCGCGAAACCTTCTATCGCTTTAGAAAGGTGGTGCTGCTTTACCATGACGAGTTGGCCTATCTGTGGCTTCCATGGCCCGCGGCGCAGGTTGTAGTATTTTGTCTGGACTTGCGTGGTTTGGTGCATATTTGCTCTGGCGACCTCCAAGGCGTTCTTGAGCCGCTCCACGTGTTCGCTTATGGAAAAATGTCTTGTGCCAGGCACGGTTGTGTCGCTGTCGTAAACAGCATCAGGCAGGCGTGGTTCTCGTCCCTTCACGAGGTAGGCTGGGCTATACCCAGGTGACTCTGACGTGCTCGTATTAAAGGCTAGGGTCAGTTCTGGCAGGAGTTCGTCCCAGGTGTTTTGCTTCTCCCCAACATACTGGGCAATCATAGTTTTAATGGTTCGATTGGTTCTTTGGGTGGGGTTTTCCTGTGGATTGACTGCAAGGCTCTTAGGAAGGTTTCAAATACCTTGCTCGTGAATTGGACGCCGTTATCGGAGATGAATACTTTGGGCGTCCCAAAACGGGCAAGAATCCGCTCACGAAAAGCTTTTATCAGGATGGCGCTGGTACCTTGCCAAAAAGGGATAATATTGATCCACCTTGTAAACTTGTCAGTGAAGACGAGCAGCATATTATTGCCGTGTTTCGATCGCGGAAGTAGGAAGTGGGTTCCTCTGCCATTGTGGAGAACATTTCGCCTGCCGGTCGTTGCTGTGACGCTTTGAATTGTTGGCAGCTTTGACAAGTGCGTACGTACCGGCTCGTTTATCTGAACATACCGGGCCGGTAATATCTCTTGGCCAGCCGATTGATGGTTTTACGAACTCCGAGATGGCCGGCACAAGGCTCATCATGATTTTCCTTTAAGACCTGTTCGCGCAAGTGAATGGGTATGCACAGCTTCCACGGTGTGGCATCGTCCTCCTCTAACGTTCGCGGTATGTGTCGGTAGAGCTTACCGCCTTCAATTATGTAATCCGGGAACCTTCCGGCGTCGTTGCTGACCTCCTGGAACCGTCTCTCATACTATGATCCTACTTCGCGTGTTCTTGCTCTCACACTGAGGAGGGTTTCCACGGGTTGTCGTGACAGGGCATCTGCGACCACATTTTGCTTACCTCGCCTGTATTGAATATCATACGTATGCTGCTGTAACTCGAGCGCCCATCTCACTATTCGTCCTGAGGGACTCTCAATCGAGTTAAGCTACTTCAACGATAGATGGTCGGTGATAATCGTGAACGTATACCCTTCTAGGTAAGGCCGCATCTTTCGTACTGCCCAAACGATGGCTAGGCACTCCTTTTCGGTGGGCGAGTAATTCTTTTCGGCCCCGTTCAGATGTCTGCTGGCATACGCGATTACTCTTTCCTCCCCCCCCCCCCGATGGTTTGGGTTAGTACCGTTCCGAGTTTCGAGTCAGTTTGCGGTACAAAGCGCTGACTAAAATCCGGGCAAGCTACGATGGGCGCCTCCGTTAATCTCCGCTTTAGCTCGTCGAATGCTTCCTGTTGGTCTGGCTTCCACTTGAAGTGCTTCCCTTTCTTTAGGAGTGAGTTTAACAGGTGGACAATCTTGGCAAAGTCGGGTACGAATCTCCTATACCACGATGCGATACCCAGACACTGGCGAAGTTGGCGGACATTTCCTGGTGGTTGTAGTTCTTTGATGGCGGACACTTTCTCGGGATCCGTATGGATCCCAATCACGCGGTCTAGCGCTCTCTGGAATGTTGCGGGGGCTGAGTGCAGGCCAAACGGCATAACCTTCCATTGGTATAGTCCTCGCCCTGGGACAGTGAATGCCGTGAACTTCTTACTGCTTTCCTCCATCGGAATCTGCCAGTACCCATTTTTGAGGTCGATACTGCTAATGTACTTGGCGTTTCTGAGGCGTTCTGGCGTTTCATTCTCGGTAATGGGTAGGCGTCTGGCACTGACCTGGCGTTTAGTTGACGGTAGTCTATGCATAAGCGCCATTGTCCTGTCTTCTTCTTTACGAGGACTATTGGTGCGCTGTATGGACTCTGCGATGGCTCGATGCATCCACGCTTAAGCAAGTCTTCAATCTCCTGGTCAATAACTTGCTGCATTGCCGGGTTTCGCGGGAAGTAGCGTTGCTTGATGAGACGATCATCCCTCATCACTATTCTGTGCGTAGTCAAATTCGTTGTTCCTTCAATGCTTTCGAACTTGCTTATTTCCTCACGTAAAAACTCTTGTATCCCAGTTTCATCTGATAGTGGGATCTCTCTCGTGGTCTTGCATGTGATCTTATTCTCTACGACGGTGCCTCCTTCTTCGCTCAAAGTCACACAGAGTCCTCCGCATTGTATTACCGTTCCGATGCTGGTGAGGAAATCGAGACCGAGGATGACGTCGTCGACAACTTCCGGTATGACAAAGAAAGTGGTCATTCGACTTTGATTTCCCAATGTCGTCAAGATGTTAAGGGTTTCGTGAATCTCTTGTTGCACCCCGTTTGCCATGGACACCTGCCATCTCTCTCTTGTCACACTGCCCTCGTCGCGGAGTTTTTCAGCCACGTGTTTACTGACAAAGCACCGAGTCGCACCAGTGTCGAGAGTCGCTTCCACCAGATATGCTCCTAAGGCTACTGTAGCGATGATGCGCCGTCCCTCTACTCGTAAAGGATCTATTTTGGTCGAGTTTCCTGTACGTTGTGCTGACCGTTCCCTCGACTGGATGGCCAGCGATTGGCGTTTCCCTGATTCCGTCTGCAGCATTCTATAGTCCGTATATTTCTGTGGCCATATTCCCAGCAGAAGATCAACCGAGTGCCTCTGCAACCGTTAGCGGCGTGCCCTTGTTGGCCGCAGTTTCTGCAGGCTGAGTGTGCGTTTTCCACCACTTCAACTCCTACTACCTGCCGATGTATCTCGTTCGTACGCCGTCGTGGTTGCTCGTGTCTTGGCGTTGGTGTAGGTGGGATTGGGTCACGTGGTTCCGCGATTGTCTGAAGATTTTCGAAATCGCCTGCGAGACTCGTCAATTCACCCAACGTGGCAAAGTCGCGTCGTTTGACATACAGCTGCATTTCGTTTCGACTATTCCTGTAAATCCTGTCTAGCCGCTCTCGTTCGGTCAACTTTGTGTGACGCATCAAGTTCTGCATCGTCAGCACATAGTCCTTGAACCTATCGTCTGCTGGGTCCTCTGTCTTATGTTGTCATGGAGTCGCTCGAAATATCTTGGTGGTAGGAAGAATTCCAGGAAATTCCAGGAATTCTGTCGATAATTTCGGTATTCGACGAGTTTGTCAGGTACTGATCTTCGTTGCGGCGATCTCTGATTGCATCTGTGACTTTGTCTGTGTGGCGTGCTGTATTGGTTGAATGCGGTGTGCCTGGAAGCGAATACCCTCCATCGGGAGGTATCGTGAGCGTTAGCTCCTTGAACGGTGGTTTCGGGACTTCTGCAGCTGTTGGCGGAAGATGCTGAAGTGGAGCCGATCCTGGTGAAAGGCTACGACGGTGCTGGGCCTCCAGTTCGTTGAGGCGTTGTACCTCCTCAGTGTCTAGGTTTTCGTCGCGTGCGAAGGCGTTAAGATTCTTTCGTAGTTCCTCTACTGTTCCACTGGTTTCGAGACCGAACTCTTTCGCGTAGGCAGGGAGATCGTCTCGACGAAGTTCGTGTATCCAGCCGGTTCTGACCATTTCGGTGGATTCGGCTCTCTGGTGTATCTTTCGTGCCACTTAGTGTATTTGTTTTCAAGAGGGTCCCTGTTCGGGCGCCACTCTAACGAAGCTCCGGTTTGTCCGCTTTATAGCCAGGGTATGGTCTCAGCCGTTGTCCAAGATCCTGATACAGAATTTAAAAGAAATTTCAGTAACCCTCTCGATTTCAAATACAAGCTGTATTTTCTTCCTTAAATTATAGGCACAATGGTGTAGATGTGAATCGATATGCTAGTGAGACCGAATGGTCGAGTCGCCGCTCTAGTTGTTGCTGCTGGGATCGTTGTTGCTACGGTGAGGTTGGCGTTGCTGTGCAGGCAGGCTAAACTGATGCTCCTGTGGTCCTGTCGACTCCCTAAGTCGACCGTTCAAAGATCGTAATCGCTGTACGTCTGGTTCAGGTGGAACCTCTACGGCAGGCGATCGTTTAGATTGCGCCTACTGGTTGAGGGTATCTAGGATATCCTTGGCGCAGTGGAACGATCGTCAAGATTACGTAGCCACAACGCAAAGCTTCCTTGACAACCGCGAAGACCACGCGCTTGTTATGTAATCTGTCACTGTCACTAAGCCCTAGCTCTACCCGCTACTTACTCAGGTATATGTCGCGTGTCCTGCCTCTTGGATTGACCCTTGATCAGTAAACCTGCGTTGCGTTTGCCTCTGTTGACTCCAACTCCTGCACGTGTTGTCTCGTTGCTGGTTCCTCGTCGACTAACTCTTCGATGCTCGATGGTTGCTGATCACAACCTACTTACGTGTTGTCTCGTTGCTGGTTCTTCACTGACTCCCTCTTCGATGCTTGCTGATCACAACCTACATACGTGTTGTCTCGTTGCTGGTTCTTCGTTGACTCCCTCTTCGATGCTTGATGCTTGCTGATCACAACCTACTCACTCTTTGATGCCCGCTGATCACAACCTACTCACTCTTTGATGCTTGCTGAGTGTAGCTTTCGTACGTGTTGCCTCGTCGCTGGCTCCTCGTTGACTGACTCTTGCTTGCCTCGATGCTTCGCTGTTGACTTCGTGTGTTTGGCGTGCTCTCTTTAACACATCATGCGCTGACGGCGGTGGTTTCTTTAACTACTAGCGTAACTACTACTACAGGGTAGTTCCGAGTTTTCTTAATTTCTAAACTAATTTCTATTTCCAACTTTATAACTTAAATTCTATTAGAGTTACTTAATTTCAAGTTAAACAATATATTTAAACCCGCTTCATAGTTAATATTTGTAAAAAAGAAATAAAAATAGATATACGATTAAAGAAAAATATATGTTGTGGAATTTAAATTCCCGTAAAGAATTTAGATCATCACAGCATATATAAAAAATATATGTATATATATATATTTCAAAGGCATTTTTCGCAGCGGACATGTTTAATAAATCTGACGCTCATTCTGAGCGCCTGATAATAAAATTGATGAATGTAACCCGACACAATCTATGCTTTCAATCAGACTTTCAATTAATGCTTTGCTAATAAATTTCAATAATTCATAATACTTTTTTATAATACAATTATATATATACATTATATTAAGATTACTTTTAATTTTTTACATATAAATATTTTATGTATTTATAAATACATAGTTATAATAAATAGTTAAATAAATAAATAAATATGTATATAGTTATAACTATTACGTATTTCTTTTTATTTCGTATATGTGTTTGAAAAACACATTCAAACAAAACACACAAAAATTGCATTTTCAATAATTCCAGTGTAAATTTCCCGAAGCAAACCTAAAAACCAACAAAAACTATCATCGTTAAACTCTTTTCCGCTGTCCTTATCGATCTCTGCGTTGAAATTATTTTTATTTTCAAAAATCCATTCTTTGCCTGCGCAGTCTCTTTTCATCTCCGAGGAATAAATGTTTTACCCCAGAATAAATAGTATACAGAAGTTGCATCTCGGCCTGCGATACCTTTTCACTTTATGGTGCGGTCGGAACAACTGAGGGGAGATCAAACAACGAGAGAGCAAACGTGAACAGAGAGAAGCAATCACGAACAAAGAGAAGCAACGAGAGAGCAAGCATAAAACGTTTATGTGTGTGTATATCTGTTTTGCTAGACTGCGTCGTGAATTCACGTGGTGTTGACAAAATTTTGTTTCAAGCTTTAGATTTCTGTATTTTGGTTTTGTTCCTTTGAAAGTTTCATATTATACATTGCTTAGCTATGTGCAGCATCAACAAGAGTTACTGGTTAATTGTAGTGCTCTAGTAAACAATTATTATAGAGAAAAATTAAATATTGCCGGCACTTTGAATCAACAGCGGCGGTATTTCATTTTGAAAGAATATTTTACTGTCATTATACACAAAATAGGGTATTTCGAAAGTATGTATCTCCCAATTCCTGTTAGAGGACCCTTGGTCACAAATTACCGCTTTAACTATGATGCCAAAAAATGTAAAATTTCGTAAAATGATCTTTTTTAGTACAATATATTGGCAGAAAGTCAATTTTTGGAAGTCCATTTTTCAACCCCATTTTCCTCAAACCCATCCACTAAATCTAGTTTGGAATTGTATCGCAATTCCCTTCTAATCGCCCATTTCAAAGTGAAACAAAAAGTGATTCTCCCATTCCTTATTAAACATTTTTCACAGTGCATTTATAAAACAGCGTGGTACGATCTTGCTTGCTTGATGCCTGCACATCGACTGACTGCTCTTTATAGGAACGATCGCTAATGTCGGTGTGAAAAAACGACGAGTGCTGTCGTGTATATGTGAATAGCTGAGAGAAAAACGATGATAGGGTGCCAATATTGGAACCCTATAACAAAATTTGCTTTGTACGAGATGCAACTTCTGTATACTATTTATTCTGTGGTTTTACATAACTTAATAGGGGTACCGGTTTTTTTCGAAAATTGAAGCTCTATTGTGAAAAAATGGTTACAAATTTAATATTCAAAGTATTGTCCATCGCTAGCTATAACTTTTTCCCATTTTTCTGGCAATTCACGAATACCCTTTCTGAAAAATTCGGCCGGCTTCTCCGCTATCCACGAATCGATCCAATTTTTGACTTCTTCATAATTGGAGAAGTGCTGGTCAGCCAGGCCATGTTGCATCGATCGGAAGAGATAGTAATTGGATGACGCAAGGTCTGGACGGCGGGTGGGGTAGTACATCCCATTTGAGCGTTTCAAGGTAGGTTTTGACGACCTGTGCAACATGTGGCCGAGCATGGTCATGTTGCAAAATTACCTTGCCGTGCCTTTGTTCATATTCCGGCCGTTTTTCGCGCAGTGCTCGGCTCAAACGCATCAATTGTCGTCGGTAGACTTCCCCTGTGATCGTTTCATTCGGTTGATTCGTGATCTTCAAACTTTTTTGGCTGTCCGGGCCGTTCATCGTCCTCCAAGTCAAAATTGCCACTTTTAAACCGTGCATACCACTTCTGGCACTTACGCTCAGCTAGAGCATGCACACCATACACTTCCACCAAAATACGATGACTTTCGGCAGCCTTTTTCTTCATATTGAAGTAATGCAGAAGTACTCCCCGCAAAAATACTTTATTCGGCACGAAATTCGACCTTTTCAGAGTAAAAAAAAAGGTTTGTTGTTTACGCTTCAGCTAAATGACACATACTGATTCTGAAACTATATGACAGTAGCTTTCCAACACATATTTGGAAAGGTGAATCACTGGAATAAAAGTCAAGTTACGCCATCTGTTAGAAAACCGCACGCATTAATCGGTATTAAGATAAAGAAATAAAGCAGTTCAGAAAAATACTGCATACCGACCAACTGGAGCAATTACGGAATACAACGGCGCATATCGAGGGCGCAAACGATGGCCAAACCAATAGTAATGCAAAGAATGGCAAACTGTCGGGTTTATCTGCACAGTATTGATAGCGTCAATAAATATGTGTAAGCTATAGTATATATATTAGGGTGGACCTTATTTTTCGACCATAACATTTTTACCACGCCGCCCTCTTAACTTGTACTATTTCATGAAAAAGTAATTTGTACAAAATTTCAGATCGATTTGACATCGGGAAGACGTGGCACATCGACCATAAAGTTCTGAAATAGAAATAATAATCATATTTTATATCTTATGCGAAACATCCTGTATAACTAAAAAAAAAGGAAACTCACAATAAGATGCATAAAATTCAATATCTATAATTTAAAAAATGCAGGTATTAGTTAATTATTATGGTGAAAAAACTATACTGTATCACTAATGTTATGCATATTCTTGAATATGAAGAACATTTAACCATTATTAAAAATGTTTGCTTCATTCCTTTTCGTTGATACAAATTTCGCATTTTTTGCAAGTTTCATATGAATGTGCCACGTCTTTCTGTTATCCGATCAACTTCATATTTTACAGAAATTATTTCTTGACCCAATGGAACAATTTTAGGTGGCGGCGTAAAAGAATGCTGCAAAAAATTTTCGCCCAGTGTAGCTAAGGTCCACCCTACTATATATACACTGCTGGACAAAATAATAGGTGTGAACCCAAAAATTTTTAAAATGTGAAGAAAAAATGATATGGAATGTTTTACAATCGCAAAACCAATTTGGAATTGTGGTAGTACTGTTTTGTAATCAAATGAGGAAATCCCCGCAATAAATATTCTTCTTGATAAATATTGGGGCCTCTGTATTTGTTCAACCTTCAAATTTAGCGGGACAATAAAATAGGTGTGTTGTAAAAATTTGAAGAAAATAAATTTAAAGTATTATTTAGTTGCAGAAGGTAAGATATTGGGGATATTAAACTAAATAAAGGTTTAATTATAATATTGTAATAACTTTAGATGGGTCGTGGAGTTCACTGCAGCGAAGAGGAGAAAAGACTTGTTCGTCTGCTCCGCGATAAAGGAAAAACCTACAAATTCATTGCCAGCTCAATGGGATTGTCTCAAAATTTTGTCACAAATGCTCTGAAACCAAAAAAATCCATAAAGATGCGTGGAGCAACTAAAAAACCTCCTCAGTGACTGACAATCGAATCGTTACATTAGCTAAACGCGACCTGTTAAAGTCATCCAGAACAATTTTTGGCGAAAGTGGGAATGTTATATCATCACGAACTGTTCGACGACGATTAGTATTCACAAATCTACCGGATAGGATTATTTGCAAAGTTCCTCTGCCTAGAACTTCAAATTTTAGGATGAGGAAAAACTTTGCATTAGTCCGCAAAACTTGGTGTGGATCACAGAGGGGAAAGAAATGGCGCAATATTCTCTGGAGCGATGAAACAAAAATAAATTTGTTTAGTAACGATGCGGGAAGAAACGTTCGTCGCCCAAACGGTAAAGAATTCGATGTTAGGTTCACAAAAAAAAAACAGTAAAGAACGGAGGTGGCAGCTTAATGGTATGTGCCTTTTTTTCGTGGCAAGGTGTACGTCCGATACATCAAACTAATGGCGTAATGGATAGATTCGTGTATAAGGATTTGTTGAAAACGGTAATGCCATTAAATGCCGAAGATAATATGCTGCTTTTGTTGAAATTTCAGCAGGATAATGATTCTAAGCATTCATAGTGACTTGTCAAAGCATAGTCCCAAGAGCATAATGTGGACGTCCTTGAGCAGCCGAGTCAATACCCTGATCTCAATCCCATTGAGAATCTCTGGGAAGAACTTAAACGAGGAATTTCAAAGACGCTTGCAAAACAAAACATGGGATAATATTCAAAACTTTTGGTACAACATTCTTGTAGAAACTTGTAGAAATTTGATATCGTCTATGCCCGGAAGAATAGAAAAAGTCATCAAGAATAATGGCGGATGTACGAGATATTAAATGCGATCTAACTAGTTCATTTAAATAGGGGACCATAACTAACAAAATTTCAATATTTATTACTAAGCGTGTTCGGCATACCTATTATTCTGACCAATCAAAAATTTGTGTATTTCATCAATTAACCAAAAGTTGTATATTTTGTGGAGTTTTTTGGTTTTCAGCGTAAATGAAAACCTTAAACAAATCAATTGCTATAAGAAGCAAGAAACATTTACAAGTTATTTTTTCAGGAGGATTTCCATCGAAATCCCGTCGCTACAAATTTGGTAATACTTGCCATTATAAAGGGCCATCCAATAAGAGGTGTAATTTTGATATTCAAAGAAAAATGCCATTGTTTTAGATAAATTATCGCATGTTTATTTCGTAATAAAGAGGAAGGTATGCCGTTAATAATGAAAAACAACATCAGCCAAATGGCCACCACGACCACGCTTACAGGACCATATCCTTTTCAGGAAATTTTCCATAACCAAATCGCAAAATGGCTGCCCTATGTCCTCGATAGCCTCCCGAATTCTATCTTTGAGGTGTTGAATCGACGCTAGGCTGTTGGCGTAGACCTTATCTTTCACGTGGCCCCAAAGGAAGAAGTCGCAAGGTGTTAAATCACAAGATCTCGGTGGCCAATTGTGATCACCTCTTCAAGAGATAACACGGTCAGGAAACTTTTCCCGTAAAAGATCAATGGTTTCGTTGCTTGTGTGGCACGTATCGCCGTCAGAAGGCTTTATAAGCCTTAAGACCCAAGTCTTTATGCAAAATACGGTGTAATGACGTTTGTGGAATGCCCAATTCCAAAGAACGACGAGGAATGGACAGACCTGGGTTATCCTCAACACTTTGGGCTACAGCAGCAATCTTCTCAGTTGTTCTTGAGCGACGTGCACGGGTTTTATTCTTCACATTACTAACTTGTCCCAACAGCTCGAATTTTTCCACCAATTTCTGTATTGCGGTCCGACAAGGTGCTTCACCACGACCCAAAAATGCTTCAGTTTTGCGAACTGTGACTGCAAAATTTTCACCATTTTTGTAGTGAATATTAATAATTTCAATGCGTTGTTGCAGCGTGTATCGTTCCATTTTTAGTAATGGCGTAGTTTCTACTTGTCAAATGTCAAAAATAACAGCTTCAAAAGTGACAGCTACCGAAATAGCGGGCTATTCAACATTACACCTCTTATTGGAAAACCCTTTATTATTAGAGGCTGAAAGGCCTGAAAGGTTACTTAAAATTGCAGATGAACTAAGAGATTTAACACCATTGGAAGAAAGATTTGTGGCATCAAGGATTTCATTCATGAGAATTATATCTTCAGGATACAACAGACAATGTGCTGCCAGAGAAGCGGTGGTAAATGTGCCTATTTCCCTTAGTAATACTGTCACAGTGCTGCCGCGTACATCGGATCAAATGGAAGTTATTCAAGTACATTTACATCCATAAGTAGCGCTATGTTCCGCCTGGCTGAATCTTAGATTTTCTATACCTTGGAGATCCGCCCCGGGTGGCACAATTTCGGTGGCGGCAGTTTTGTAATCAAGCATTGGTTTAATGAATTCTTGGAATTTTTGGGGCAAGTTGATTAAACGCCTCAGGCTCCATGAGTCCTAGCTAAGCCACTATAAATAGTAGGCGTGGTCGTTACCTGTTTTCAAACAAAATAATTAGTTAGAGATTAAATTTTTTTATTTTCATAAAGGCAAGAAAGCGGCTGAGGCTCACAGAGAGATATGCGAAGTTTATGGTACTGATTGCTTAACAGAACGCACATGCCACAATTGGTTTAAAATATTTCGTTCTGGAGATTTTTCACTCCAGATTTTTCATGATGATAAATTTAAAGCCATAATTGAATCGAATCCCGATTACGGTGCGAGAGATAGCAAAAACGTTAAATGTATACCACACAACGATCGAAAATTATATAAGATGTCTTGTACTCATGAAAAAGGTGGATATCTGGGTTCCCCATGAATTGAAAGAAATTCATTTAACACAACGAATCAATGTTTGGGATATGCATTTCAAACGTAATGCAATCGACCATTTTTTGAAGCGGATAATTACTGGTGACGAAAAACGGATGGTTTACAACAACGTTGATAAAAAACGATCATGGTGCAAGCCACAAATGCTGTCAAATTGGTGAGATCACAAGGGCGTTGTGTATTCTGAGATGCTTCCACGCAACCAAACGATCAACTCAGATGTTTACTCCCAACAATTGATGAAACTGGCGGAAGCAATCAAAAAGAAAAGGCCAGAATTGGCAAATCGCAAAGGAATCGTGTTCCCCCACGACAACTCTAGGCCTCACATATCTTTAGCAACCTAAACAAAATTATTGGAGCTTGGTTAGGAAGTTATGTCACGTCCTCCATGTAGGATGTATATAATGGTAAAAACTAGACTAATAATGATGACCTCAAATCGAACTTGGTTGAGTTTTTTGTTGGTAAAAACCAGAAGTTCTATGAACGAGGAATAATGAAGTTACCAGGAAGATGGCATATGGTCATCTAACAGAATGGAAAATATTTGATTGATTAAAGTCAATTTTGTAAATAAAAAAAGTCGTTTTATTTCATATTAAAAGAACCGAAATTACTTTCTTCCCGACTCTATATTATTGTGCTTAAATTTACTCTTTATTTCCGTGGTAATAAATTTCTTTTCATGAGCTATGCTGTATATGTACTGTAAAAGTCGGCGGACCGCCCCCAGTTTTTCTGTTATAATGTTTTATTGGAAAATAAGTTTTTATGTAAAGTTTTATTCAGGAATGTTTTGTTGTTTAATAGGTAATTGAATTTGGAACTTGAACCAATTCCAATCCCTTTATTATTTTATTTGTACAATTCGGAACTTGAACCGAATCCACACTTTTATTCTTTGAGTGATAGTAATTGTGTTTAAATGAACACTCTCTGATTCTGAGTTTAATACTAACTATTTCTTTATTGCATCGATTTAATTTATAAATAAAAACACTTAAGCTAAGCATAAATAACAATAAGGAAAATAAAATAAAATAAGAAATATTGACACGGAAATATTGTGAAGCAATTTAAATCAAAAAGAAAGCCAAATAATTAAAAGCACTACATTAGTGCGCGTCAGCAAATTCATAAGGTAAATTAATTGTTTTTGAATTCGGTCAGCGACCGCCCGCGTAATATGAGTGCAGTCAACGACACTGAGCCATGCTTGCAGTCGATGACTCAGTTTAAGGTAGAAAAGTGCTTCCGTTAGCATAGCGAATCGCGACATCCTTCCGCCCGTTGAATAGTATTCAAGCCTATACGTTGATCGAATATACGGTGCTCGGTCTCAAGAGGGGGGTGCTTTAGGTGGTCCGGTAGATTGTGGATATTTATGCCAAATTTTATAGGTGGTGTGAGCCAGTAATAGCAGGGTCAGCACCAATGCAGAGTAGCTGATGATATGACGATGGATTGTACTATTTTCAATAGCTTCTGGAAAGTGTATATTCTTCACGTGCTTGTTGGATTCCAAAACAGCGTCAATATCTGAGGTGCCCTCGATAATTTTGTTACTATTGCTGCTGCCATTTGAAGTTTTGTTGATTAATAGGGATGGTGCTTCAACCGCGGCTTCAAACTGTGTGTAGGACGTGTGCATTATTGTAGCTATTGTGAAATGTCCCTTAAGGCTCAGCATTGCGTTTCGTATTGTACAATTGCTGTTTAATGTCAACATTCCTGTGTTAACCAATGAGAGCTGTTGTAACCAGGGTTCGGAATATATCCCTCAAACGAACAATTTTTTTTATATCCCTCACAAAAAAAACGATCACAAAAGATGAAAATCTGTTTTGACTCATGAGCGAGTTTTATTTTTTCATCTTCATTAAAAAAAATACATATCGCTCACGATGAAAATAATTTCGATCTTCCAACAAAACTATCACTTGGAATGAAAAAAATTCTTATCTTCAAATATTTCGATCCCTCAAGTTGAAAAAACTGCGTTTGTTGACGAATAGCGATCGCAGAAGATGAGAAAACTTCGGCTTTCGTACCATAACGATCTTCGGTGATGAAAAAAAGGCTGCGCAGGCAAAGAATCGATCTTTGAAGATGAAAATAATTTCGACGCAGGATCGAAAAAAGCAGCGGAACAGAGTTGAACAGCATGGGTTTTGTTGTGTTTGGATGGTTTGCTTCGCGACAGAGACAATTGCTTGAAATTGAAGTTTTGTTTGTGTTTCGTATGAATATGTTTTTGTTGCATTTTGTAAACGACGATTAAAAATTAATTTTGCATGGTGTGGAGTGTGAGGGAAAGCTGTAGAAGTAAATACGTAAAATATTAATATGTAAAAATATTAATAAGTAAATTGGTTTTTTTTTAATAAGTAATTCTAATATATTTTATACATATTCATTATATACATATGTATATATTTCCTATATCTTCCTATTATACCTTTTATTATTTACTGATATTGAAACACAGGAGATTTTTTTTTGCAACGGCAGACTTTAAAGACATTTTCTCAAAGAATGTTGGCTTTTTCTCAATCCATCCCAATATATGAATATCCGACCATTTTTTTGGACCATAAAAAACGCATAAACAACGTAAAGCAAGTGCAAACATCCCCTCCTCAACCTTTTCTGCGAGTTCGTTATGAATATATGCAATAAATTTTTCAGGTAGACATTTGAATACATATCTGCATGTATGAAGGCAAATTTGTATATCGGACTTGAAAATAATTATTTTTGGAATGAAAAAGGATTGATTATTAGAGGGCCAACAGGTAACAAATTTTATAAAGGAAGAAGTGTTTGAATTCATGTTTCATATGTCCGTCGGATAATAAAATTGATGAATGTAACGCGGCAAAATCAGTGCTTTCAATTGAGGCGCAAATTCTCTCAATTAGTGTTTTTCTAATACATCACTTAATACATACATAATTCATAATAAAAATTTGTAATAAGAATATGTATAAAATATATTAGAATTACTTATTAAAAAAACCACTTATTAATATTTTTACCTATTAATATTTTTACATATTAATATTTTACTTATTTATTTCTACAGCTTTCCCTCACACTCCACACCATGCAAAATTAATTTTTAATCATCGTGTACCAAATCCAACAAAAACATATTCATACGAAACACAAACAAAACTTCAATTTCAAGCAATTGTCTCTGCCGCGAAGCAAACCATCCAAACACCAACAAAACCCATGCTGTTCAACTCTGTTCCGCTCCTTTTTTCCTGCGTCGAAATTATTTTCATCTTCAAAGATCGATTCTTTGCCTGCGCAGCCTTTTTTTCATCACCGAAGATCGTTATGGTACGAAAGCCGAAGTTTTCTAATCTTCTGCGATCGCTATTCGTCAACAAACGCAGTTTTTTCAACTTGATGGATCGAAATATTTGAAGATAAGAATTTTTTCATCCCAAGTGATAGTTTTGTTGGAAGATCGAAATTATTTTCATCGTGAGCGATATGTATTTTTTTGAACGAAGATGAAAAAAGATATTTATCAATGAGAATGGAAATATTATTATCTTCAGTGAGGCATACGAATTGAGCGATATAAAAAAGAAACGTTCTCCGAACCCTGGTTGTAACTCAGTCCTACATACAGCTGTTAATTCAGCTTTAGTATGAACCGAAAAAATCCATTGATTGCTTTTGCTGGTAGAGAGCCATTCATCGTTGTTAGTAGTGGGAATATAATTACAATCTGCTGTTGGTTTATTGGTTAAAAGCAGCACTTCACACCTGTGAGCCAGTGATTTAATTCCATAGGTGAGTTGTCTATTTGAGCATATGTACATATCGTCATCCAATCGATTGCAAGCCCTTAATTCCTCCCACGTCATTGGAAAATATTTATCCCGATGAGCATTGATCGTCATTATCTCCATGCTAGGGTGAATTCTCATGAGTGTTTCATTGCGAACTGCGGGAATGGGCACCAGATTAAATAGATGATAAGACTCCAGGACTACTAATGAGATAATTATTTTGAATATGGCATGTTGGTCTGTCAATGTGCCCTTGATGTCCATTGTTTTGTACAATTGTAGAAGGTTGTTATCCCCGTTGGGGAGTAACAGTCCTGGCGATATATGGTTTTTAATTTCCTTTAATTGCTCTTGTAGTTGTTTCGTCGTCAGCAGTAGTGGACTGACGCGCTCGTGATGTACAGCAGTCATTACATCCAAGATTGCGTTTTGAACTCTTCTTAGATTTACGGCCATTGCTGAGAGTTGTGTAGAAAACGATATATACCATTGAAAGATTTTGTAATGGTCGATTTCATTCATTAGTTCAGCAAGTTCACCTTTAATGTGTTTCAGATTAGCATGTGATTCCAATTGCTTTCTTTTGACAATATTTATTGTTGAATCTATTATGGAGGTTTGATTTTTCATTAACTCCAGGAGGAATCCTTCATTATTTCGGACTTTGTTGATGGTGGTGGACATTTCTTTAGCATATTCGCTTTCTAACACTCCAAATAGGGAACAGGCGATATTTTCAACAATGTCTAATGCTGCTCGTTTTTTGTGAGTACTATGTAGGATGTCGCTGTCAACTTGCATTTCGTTCCTTAATGTTCTAAAGTGCGCTGTTAAGGCGAGGCAAGGTTTATTATCCTTTAGTTTCCGACATATATGGTCTAATGCATTTGTCCCATTTTCAAAGGCCTTTAGTTCGTTCTGAAGTGGTAGAAGGTCGTAATATACAATTAATGTCCAGGCTGTAGGAGAAATCTCAGTGTATCCTTTTCCATCGAAATATATTCCAAGTCCGTTGTTGAAATTCGGTATATTTATAGAACCAGCGCATATACATAAGTGGCAGCAAGAAAAGAGCAGCTATACAGTTGATTACCATTGAGGTGTGAGCTATTCGTTTTCTTTTTGACAAGGTAAAAGATTCTTCGGTGAGCTCTTTCTGAGGCTTCGGTGGCATTTCAGCTCCTTCGCGTGAATGTTTTTGAGCCACTGAGGTAGTTGACCCTTCACCTGGAGTCGCAGCTGTGCTAGACTCCTCCTTCACTAATGGGGCTAAATTGTGGATTGTTCGACGAAGCATATCCACTCTCGTACTGCTCCATCAAGGCCGCGGTATATATTGGTCACTCTTCCCAGAGGCCAGTAGGGTAATGGAACGTTGTCAGTTTTAATGATTACTAGAGTGTCTTCCTTAATATCAGCGGTCTGCTTCATCCATTTTTGTCTGTGTTGTAATTGATTTAAATACTCCACGTTCCTTCTTTTCCAAAATGCATGCTTTAGTTCGGACACTAATTTCCATCTTGTACTAAGAGTTGTCTTCAGTTTAGGTGCACACGCATCTACTTGAGCAGTCAGGGGTTCGCCGATTAAAAAATGACCAGGTGTTAATGCTGTGAGGTCATTAGGATCATTGGACATAGGAGTTAAAGGGCGTGAATTCAAAATTGCTATGACTTCTACTATGATTGCTTCCATTTCTTCATATGTCAGAGATGCTGTTGATATTC
The DNA here is from genome assembly GCA_949629155.1 of Myopa testacea. Lineage (NCBI taxonomy): Eukaryota > Metazoa > Arthropoda > Insecta > Diptera > Conopidae > Myopa > Myopa testacea. The sequence continues at coordinate 18,867,809 of OX451347.1, forward strand.
TTCTCAGCAACAGATGCTTTGCAGATTTCACCGCCGCTTCCCAAAGGCCTCCGAAATGTGGTGCCCTAGGAAGAATAAATTTGAACTCGATTCCCTTGGCGTCACATGCCCCCTTAATGCTGTTTTGCGCCTTATCCGAAAAAATCGTCTCATTTAACTCGGTCAACATGTTTTTGGCTCCAACGAAATATGTTGCATTATCAGAGTATAATGTTTGACATCTTCCGCGTCTGCTAATAAATCTTTTTATTGCGCCAATGAATGCTTCAGTAGTGAATGCTTCGCTGACCAATTCCAGGTGGACAGCTTTAGTCGCGAAACAGCAAAAGATTGCGAGATAAATCTTATGTGGTTTTTTACCTCGAATTTTATAGTGCACCCAAAAGGGCCACAATAATGTACTCCTGATGTAATAAACGGTCGCGCTGGCGATATTCTTTCTGCTGGTAGATTTCCCATTATTTGCTTAAAAAGGTGGGGTTTTGCTCGATTACATCGAACACAATTTAGAATAACACCTCTCGTCATATATTTGCTTTTATGATCCAATATTGCTGTCTGGATATAGCCAGAAGTCCCTGGGCTCCGCAATGTTTGTTGTCTTCATGCAGACCCTGGAGCAGTAACCTTAACAATGAATCATTATATGGTAAGAGTAGTGGATGTTTTGCATCGTATGATAGATTAGCTGCTTGTAGACGACCTCCCACTCGAAGAAGATTGTGTTCATCCATAAATGTTGATAAACTATTTATTGAATTTGCCTTGTGTTGAGTAAGTGCTTTGATTTCTGTTGCGAAGTCTGAAGTCATGTATTGTTTGCACTATTAGTTGTAGGCCCTTTTGTAATTCTTGTGGTGATAATTCCTTCTCCTGTAACCGAGGTGCAGTATGTCGTACGTTGCTGATGAACCGCAATACATAGGCAACAATGCGTTGCAGTGTGCGAAAAGAATTTCTGTGATTAATACCATATATAAGTTCTTCTCTTCCCGCCGTGCTTATTAACGAGGTTGCTGCGATTGATTTCCTTTCTAATTCGGGTTCATGGCTTGAGGGTTTTGAAAATGCTGCAGGCTAGTGAGATTCATTGCCACTGCGTAGGTGTTGTTCTTTGTTGAATTTTTGCGATCCTAGTGGCCACAAAGGTGTGAAAGGATGACGATGTTGAGTATATCCAGCATAGTACCACCTGAGAATCCGACCCTAAGAAGGCCTTGGCTTCTTGCAATCTTAGATCAGTTCTTACCCTGGTTGTAAGTTCGGCGCCTAAAACAGCTGCACATAGTTCTAGGCGAGGCATAGTTTGCCTTTTAAGTGGGGCAACTCTAGACCTCACACACAGCAATCGCAGTATAACCTGTCCGTTTCTGAATGTAGATCTTAGATATACCGCTGCCCCGTAAGCCTTTTCTGAGGCGTCTGCAAATGTGTGGATTTGCACTGAGATTGGTATTTCCCTTTTGAAGACGTGTCTATCAATTCTAATTTTATTTAGAGATGCCGACATTTCTTGAAAGCTGCGCCATTCCTTTTGCAGATTCTCTGGTAAGATGTCATCCCATGCCAGCTTTAATTGCCAAAGCTGCTGTATGAATATTTTGACAATTACCACTACGGGTGCGAGGATTCCCAGAGGATCGAAAATGCGAGCCAAGTCTGAAGTAACTGATCGCTTTGTTGAACATTGTGTGGGGGTAATTTTCACCCGAACTGAGAATTGATCATCCCTTGGTAGCCACATTACACCTAGTGTCTTTATGTAAGGAGAATGTGCAGAGCGGAGATCAAGATCAACTTCTTGATCATGAGATGCAATGTTCTCGAGCAATTTTGAATCGTTAGCGCACCACTTGCGCAGCTTAAACCCTGCGCTGACTAAGATGTTCCTCAGTTGCGCTTGAATTTCTAATGTTGCGGCAATACTGTTTGCACCGCTCAAGCAATCATCCATATAAAAGATATCTAGTAGAACTTGAGATCCCGTTGGATGATCCAACTTGTTCTGCCTTGCGAGTGTTTGAAGGCATTTTGTAGCTAAGTACGGTGCGGCCGACGTCCCATATGTTACCGTTTGTAGGCGATAATACCTAAGTTCTTGCTTTCTATCGCTTCGCCAAATTATCAACTGATATCTCTGATCCTCACGATGTATTAAGATTTGCCGATACATTTTTTCGATATCAGCGGAGAATGCATATTTTTGGAGACGAAATCGAATTAAAATGGAGAAGAGTTCCTCTTGAATCGTTGGTCCGACGTGTAGTATATCATTTAGGGAGAGTCCTGACGAAGACTTTGCTGAAGCATCGAAGACGGCCCGTAATTTAGTGGTACTACTATCCGGCTTAAGAACGCAATGATGAGGAATGAAATAGTGTTCCTTTGGTACATCTTTGGCTGCGATCTCTTCCATGTGTCCAAGTTCCATGAAGTTCCACTCTTTCATGAAGTTGCAGTAGGCTGTTCAGAGTTTGATCCTTTTGTAATCGTCTCTCTAGAGCATAAAAACGGCTAAGAGCCATTGAAAATGATTCTCCCAATGCTTCGCCCTTTTCTGCTAATGGTAACCGGACTATGAAACGCCCAGTTGCGGATCTCGATACTGTTTGCGTAAAGCTGCTTTCACATAACTGTTCTGCTACCGTCAATTGTTTCTTCTCGTCCTCAGTATTCTCCAGCAGTGTAGGGCATTATTCGAATAAATTATTATTCAAATAAGAATAACGAATAAAAATTTATTTGTTATTTTTAAGTTAAGTGCTGGTAAGTTCTAGAATTATCACACTGACATTTTGATTTTGTTCCAAAATAAATTGGAACATATTAAAAGAGAACCATTGACGTACTGTAAGCAACTGGCAATTTCTCTGCATAACAGCATTACAACTAGATTCTACGACTTACTAAACTTCACTCCTAAAACCGAATCAGCAGTTATTGCCGCTTTAGCTCATCCACGCTTCAAAAATAGGTGGTTCACTTTAGTGAAAGAGGAATGTCATCAACGTTTGCTAAACCTGTTCAAAAAAGAAGTCGCTTCAGAGAAGGCTTTAACTGTAACAGTAGCTAAAACTGAAAATGTGAATGACTCGGATGACTTTTTTGATTTCTCAAGCACATCTTTACAAGGGGAGGCATGTTTTGTGGCAACTTGGGAGTTGGAGGTAAAAAAAATCTTCATAATGTTATAATGTATTATAAGAGATATAATTTTCTTAATTAGGTACTCCAATATATCTCCGATGAGGACAGAACACTAAAGTCCTTAAAAAAATACCCAACCATAAGAAAAATATTCATGAAAACGAACACAACATTGCCATCTTCGGCTCTTCGCAGTCACACAAAATATCTGATGAAATGTTCGAGAAGAGAGTGGTCTTAAAATCAAATTTAAATAAACCTATTCAATAATATTATTCACAAAATATATCCGCGTTTTTCTTTTTTAGTAATGAAATCTGAATATAAGAGTATCTGTCGTATTCAATTCTTCAAGCAATTTATTTGTTTATTTATTTGTTTATTCAAAATTTTCAAATAACGAATAAAAAATTTCGAATAAAGTTATTTGAATAAAAATATCAAATAATGAATAAAAAAATTTTATTCGAATTTTGTGAATAATAAGATAACTTTATTCGTTATTTGTTATTTGTTATTTGAAATAAAAAATGCCCAACACTGTTCTCCAGTAACCAAAATCCTTCGATTAACTCGTCTGTGGTTTCGTTGCTGTTAGGAAAGATTCCGCACGTGACAGGTTGATGAATTGTTGAATTCATTTTTCCCGATACTATCATCCTAATTTTGTATTTTGTAGGATGGGATAGGATAGGAGTACATCGATTTTGTCCGGTTTGTCGAAGATTGGATCCGCTAAATTAACGTTACTTGGTATGGACCAAGTTGAAATGTCTAACGTTAGCGTCGACTGTGTTGCTACAATATGCGGTAATACATATGCCTCGAGCCTGGTGTAGAAGGTTCCATCTTGTGATTGAAGTCCTACATTGACCCGGTTGCTGGAATTGCGAGTTTTACGTCCGATGCCTTCGATTTGAAGTGATGAAGTTCGGGGCGATAGGGATAGCTTCTTGATGAGCCTCTGAGGTACCAGATTAACTTGCGAACCGGAATCTAAAACCGCCGTAAAGTTGAATGACTTGTCATTGGCTGCAGAAATGGAAACTACAGCGGTGGCTAGTATAACACACGCCTGCCTGTTGCCTTGTTGATTGGCTGATGCTACTGTAGTTGGCGCGTTATCTGCCTTAACAGGTGTAGAGTTTGTTGGCCGAGTGCTGTCCTTAACTTGCTGATTGTTCTGACCTGTACTGGGGTTTTGAGTGTGCTCCAACTGTAATAATGTGTTGTGTTTTTTATTACACCGACTGCAACTTCGCGAAAGACACTGATCAGCCAGATGACCTGCCTTCAAACAGTTTATACAAAGATTTTGCTTGCGCACAAAATTTAGTCGTTCTGATGCTCCAAGCTGAAGAAAGTGTGGACACGCAAATAAGGGATGCGTGCCACATTTGCATGATCGACATGTGTTATTGCCCTGAGGTTTCGAGACGAATGTTGCATTGACATGTGCCGTTTTCTGAGCTGCTGGAACCTTATCCCTTTGTGTCCTATCATTTCCAGTGATAAGAATTGTCCTTCCAAAAAGGTAAGAAAGTCGGGATTTGTTTGCACTTCTCTGAGACTCGAAATTGTTTGCTCATATCGAATCAATGACTGTCTGTCCAGCTTTTTCGTAAGTAAATTTAATAATAAGGGATCCCACTGTGCCGTGGGAATTTCCCAATTGGTTAGGGCCAGAAGACATTCTTGAGTTGTATCGTGTAATCCCTTTAACGCCGTTACTGATCCAGATACTGATGGCTGATCGACGATTTTTTGGATTAGAGTTGATACCAATACCCTTTTATTGTTGTAGCGCTGTCGCAGCATTTTCCAAGCAATATCATAATTTTCCTCAGTGGGTGCTAAGTGACTGACTAATCTTTCGGCTTCTCCAAGAAGGTTCGTTTCAAGTAAAACATTTTTTGATCCTTGAGGATTGGTTGCTGGTCCACCATATGCGAAAACAGGCCGAAGAACTGATGCCAATGAAGATAACTCCCATCAAATTTAGGAATTGTTAGTTTAGGTAGATGTATTTGAGTTTGCAATGTTGAATTATTTGCCGTTGAAGTTGTTGATGAATCGATACTTATTCTCTGTTGTTCTGCAATGACTGCTAAGTTGACTAATGTCTGCTGCACTTGTTCTTCCATATTGACATATGGCTGTATTTTATAACCGACGGATTCGGGACTTTCAAATTGAGTCCAGATCTCATCGTTTATTTTTTCAATTTGTTCCCATGCTTGTTTAATGGTTTTTATTTTGATGTCGTAGTATAGCTGTGGCTGAGGCTATCTGTTGCCATTTAGGTTTGACCACAATCGCTGTAGTGCATTGCTTCTTGCGACAAGCTTTCGTACCAATCCACTATGATTTTTGATGCCTGATTCTGAATCTTTTAACTGACTGGTGCCATCTTGTAATTGATCCTTTGTTGCACCTGTTTCTTTTCGTCTTCGAAGATTTGGATGTATGTTGCCGTTAATTTCTTCATTTGGTCGAAGAAGTCCGATGTGAAATAGGCGTCCTCCTGGTCCATATTTTCGTCCTCTCGAATCATCCTGTCTCTCGTCACGAAGTCGTCCCAGATGTCCCTCAGACCCTGCAGACGATCGGTGAAATATTTCTCATTTTGTTTGTGTGAAGCCGAATCCTTCTTGTAATTTCGTATGATAGTCTGGATTTGATTTCCAGCCTCTTGTTGATCCTTTATCAATTGAGTAAACCCTTCCATGTCGGGGTTATACTTTTAGACTCTTCTTGTAGACTCTGTGCCTGATGTGTGTCGTTTATGTGATACCTTAAAGGATCACTTCGGGGTCACCAAATGTTTTGTTGTTTAATAGGTAATTGAATTCGGAACTTGAACCAATTCCAATCCCTTTTATTATTTTATTTGTGCAATTCGGAACTTGAAACGAATCCACACATTTATTCTTTGAGTGATAGTAAATTGTTTTTAAATGAACACTCTCTGATTCTGAGTTTAATACTAACTATTTCTTTATTGCATCGATTTAGTTTATACATAAAAACACTTAAGCTAAGCATAAAGTTAAAGACAGAGAGTTTCCAAGCCTAGCTCCTGCAATTTGAGTAGCGTTGTTCGAGCGACATGTGGTCACGAGTTGTCTTGTAAGAGGATTGAACAAATCCATTGACCAATCTAGGCCGTTTAATGGAAAGCTCTCTCATCATTACGTCCAACTGATCGGAGTAGACATCTGCTGTTATGGATTGACCAGCTCTCATGAAGCTATAATGGATAATTCTAGCGCTGGAAAACCAAACAGACACCATAACCTTTTTTTCTGATTAATGTTTGGTTTAAGGCTCTGTTTCGGAACTTCTTTTTTATCCAACCATTGTGCGTTTATCCAACCGAACGTTTTTGATTGTCGAAAAATATCCAGTTTTTATCAACCGTTACAATGCGGTATAAAAACGGTTCAATTTTATACCGTAACAGTAATATGCTGTTTCCATAAAATGGTTTTTCCAGGTTTTTGGAATAAACTGTTTTAAGCCCCAAAAGCACTCGTAAACGGTTTTAACTCCGTTGAAATTGTTCTTGCGATTCCAGCGCTAAACTCAAATGTTGATTCGAATTTCGGAATTGCAGACAACCTATCTTTCTCCTTTTCTAGTGCCAATAAATCAGAAAGAGATAGAGAAAGTGACACCAACTGCCAAATTCAAAATTCCGTTTATGTCGTAAGTAATATGTTTATTTAAATAAGTATAATATTTAATAAATGACAAAAATTTAACTATTTCAGATGCAGAAATCATCAAAGCGAACTTTGTGGTCGATGGGGGCGAAAAATACATATGTTGCTGCACCTCTGGCAGGAAAACATCGACGGCCTGCGTGGACCACGCAAGAATGTCCACATATATAGGGAGATGGCGGCGTATATGGCCAAACACGGGTATGTGGTTGGTCCGGAGGAGGTCGGCATGAAAATAAAAAACATGACGACACATGAAATACCGTTAATTGTTTTTTATTACGATGTGCATATATTCATCATAAATAATAATGATATTAATGCTTTCACTGTAGAAAAACTAAAAACCTTGTTTTGGTATCGGGTGATTCATCAACAGACTGGGTGCACTTTACTCGAATGCACCGGATAATTGGTAACTTCGCTGTCCACAACGTCGTCGTGGAAGAGTCTGTTGGTGAGAAAGGTGAGTGCAATAAAAAATTAATTTCCAAGATAAATTTTAGGCAATAATTGTGTTGTAATTATTGTGGCATTTATTTAATTTTATCATACAGATGGAACACCGCTGATGTCGCCTCCATTGCCTTCGCCGCCGCTGATACATTCGTTGCCATCTCCATTGTCGGGTTCGTCACCATCGTCATTGTCAGGTCCATAGATATCATCCTCTACATTGCCAACTTCGTCATCGTCCACATTATCGCGGGCATACTCTGCATCACCTGCAAATAAAAAAATTGACAAAATTTTAAAATTTTATGAAGCCGCAGACAGCGAATTGAAAAAAGGGTTGGAGTCGCAGGCCGAGATCGGCATGAAATTGTTAGATTTGGAGAAGAAGAAAGTGCAGCCCATGTCTGAAATGGTCGCATACTGCAAAAAATGTCTTTGTGTTTAATAGAATTTATTAATACACAAAAATAAAAAACAAACAATAAAAGTAAAACATGGTTTTTCTTACTTAAATACGTGCAGACTGCCTGTCGATATATTTGTGCGTGTTCTCTATCAGAGGACAAGTCTGTTGCGGTACACTCGCTGCGCTTGTGTCCATGCAGGCACAATACCATCGCTCTCATCCACAAGAAAGTTGTGGATAACACAACATGTCTTTATGCCAGCATTGGCGTTTACAATTCTGTTGTCCACACCTTTGCCAACTCGACGAAATCTTAAATTTTTAAACACTTAGTAAAGGAAAGTGCAACACAAATTCTGCCTAGGTACCTGGCTTTAAGGTGCCCAAAGGAATTTTCCACTACTCTGCGAGCTTTCGATAAATTATAGTTGAATGTGCGCCGTTCTTCACTATTTTCGACGCAAAAAGGATTAGCTTCATCAATGTTGTTGATAAACGGAAGGCTGAGTCGCCAATTATGAATATGCCAACATGGACTCCATTCAGCATTTTAGCCCTCTCCCGCAGAATAGTAGAACTTCACAGTTCACGCTTAAGTAACGAGTTCCTATATATTTGAGAATCATTGCATCTGCCTGGGCTGCCCGCATTTATATATAAAAATTTATATCTGTAAAAAGATAATATTAATGTACATATATTTAATATACAATATATGCTTATGATTCCTTGCATTCACTAGAGCCAAGATAACTGTGGAATACCACCTTTGGTAATTATAGTAGTTTACATCATCTTCTATTTTATGATGAATCTTTATGTGACGACCATCTATAATAAAACAAGCTCACATTTGTGAATATTTTTTAATATTACTGATACAAACAAACCAATAGAACACAGGCACTGGGGGAAGTCTAGTCGAGCAAACCCATTCACACATTCATCAACTCTTTCCGACGTGAATGGCAAATTGTTCAGGTAAAGCGGGATAAGAACTTTTCACACCTCCTTTGTGAACTGCAGAAATATTTTGCATACGATGCATTTAGCAACGCTGAAAGCGTGTCCTATAGTGCGATATTCCGCTGATGAACCGAGAGTATATATATAGTCCTATGGCCACACGCTGCTCCACCGATATTGTTTCGCGTGAGTTTCACTTTTTTATCCAAATTTTTGAGAAGTGTGCACAGTTTCTGAAATGCTCTTCGGCTCATACGAAAATTTTCCATGAAGAAATCCTCGCTATTTTTCTGGCAGTCCACTTCCCAAAATGTACTATTGCGGGTCTGTAAGTAGAAAGCTTAAGCATAACTAATGACCACAAGAATTATTATTGTTGAATAATTACCACAATCCATAAGGTCTTGCTCATACTCATCAGCGCTATTCGCAGAGCGTTCACCATAGCATACTTCTTATACAAATGAAAGTATGTATTTTTTAAAAAAAGAACAGATCTTTCGCTTTCTAAATTTTGCAAACGTGCGAATTTCGTCAGCAAAGCAAAATAAATTTGTACAAGTTTAAAGATCGTTGTGATTTTAATCATTGTCATTTAAAAAGTTGCACAATTGTATCAATAGCTGCATATATGTATGTAAACAAAACATCAACTGTTTATTTCCTGTTTAACAGCTGTTCGATTTGACATTCTGGACCGGATTGTGTATGGAAACACTTGATCACCTGATCGATTTTCGAACACCTTAATCGGATTAAATATTTTTATGGAAACAGGCTATAAAGAAAGACAAGATTCGAAACAATTTCGAACAAACAATTTTTAATACTCGTTTAACTCATACGGAACCCATCGGTCCAGCTTTTTGACCTTATCAACTTGTTTTAAGTGATCCAAAATTGTTGGAATAGAAACTTTAAACCCTGCTGCTACTTCACGCGTAGTTTGAGACGAATCTGTTTCCACTACAGCTTTCATTATCATTATCCAACTTACTCGCCGGTCTTCCAAGTGGTTCATTTGCAGGGCTAAAATCACCAGAACGAGACTAATCACACCAACGACGTAAGATCCAATGATTAGCTGCACCTTCCCCAAATACTTTGATGTTTCGAGCTGCCTGCGATGCATTGGTTCCGCGACGAAACTCATATTCGAAAATTACCCATATTTTTTACCTTTCCACTGTCTTATGAAAGCTACTCCATATCAGAAGATTCAAAAAAGAACTACGATTTGCACTATGAGTTTGAAAGAGTAATGATGTACCTTCATGATAAGAAAAAACATAAAAACCGTTATAGTCAAGTGCCAGAGATATCAGCCCTCAAGCTCAGTTCTTATGAAAATCTGACATTTCATACTTAATGACCTAATATATTTAACAATATAACCATTGTTGCGTGGTGCTTCTCGGCTTTCTTGAAGTAATCTGAAAGGAATAATATTTCAGTTAAGCACAAGAAATCATTACTCGACTCTTGTGTAAACACCGATTGAAACTGAAACAAATAAAACGATCCAATAAATAATAGTCCATTTCAATGATGCCAAGGTTACTTACCCAAAATCTGTAGTTTCATTGTAAACAAACATACAAACCAGCTATTTTCGCTCTCTGGTGATTGTGCTCATCTCATTTATTGCTGTACTAAATAGTAAATTCCTAGCGCAAAAAGTTGTACAATGGATTGCCAGAGCAAGGAAACGAAGAGATAAGCATGAAACAGGCTGCTTATGAATGAATTTTAGCAAGAGAAGAAGAAGAGGCAAAATAAATGAGTGGTGTGAATGACGACCACCTAACTCATGAACTCCTGCTAAGACAACGAAATTTTACCATGCCGCAAAGTTGGTTCCTTCCTGCCTTGTTGCTTTTAATCAGTTATGTTTATGTAAATATTAATTATTTGTTTATATTTAATCATGATTGTAGAAAGTGCCCGTCCGCCACTGAATATTCGAGAATAGAATTTTCGCACAGACGAAAAGTATACCAAAAAGTCACGGACGGTTATTTTTCTATAAATTTTAAGTAAATAGTAATTTTTCTGAGACGATAATTGGAAAAACCTGTTTCATGTACTGTCCAGGTTTCGAGGTCGAATGGGGAACAAAGGGATCGGACCGAGGTTTGATTGGAAAAGAAGAACTTAAAAATGAGGATTAACTGACAAAAGGAGGATAGGCATGGACGTCTGAATCTGCCGAAGTGCTGCGATTATATTAAATTTAATTTAAATAATTTAAAATTTAGTCTCGAAAAAGGTTATAAAAAAGGTTAGGTCGAAAAGGTTATAAGCCTTAAACCAACGCTTTTAAGTGAAGAACGTCATCATCGAATTTTGGAAAAGATCACCAGCGAATTAATGTGCATTGACCTCGGCACGACGATCAGATACAGTAACCAAAATTCATCCTCAGTTGAGCATGACTGAAAACAAAATTAGTGAGGGACACCAGATGAAATATATGTATGTTTATATCCGTGCTATAGTAAGAAAAGGCTAACCTTCCGATTGAATTAAGAAGTAAAATCACAAGGCCAGAGGTCAAAATAGTTAAGTCAAGTTCTGGTGTACAAATTATATTTATTTGAATATCAATTTCGATCTCATACATACATATGTATATGTATATGATTTTGCTTCTTTTGGCTTAGTCTTATTTATTTCCCAGTAGTTCTTGTCTTCAAGACATCCTCGACGAATCGTGCACGACATAGGCACGTCGTTGAGGACGTATGCAAGACAAGTCTATGACATTTTCATACAAATGTCGTTTTTTTTCTTCGACGACAACGTACAAGACTCGTCGTCAATGTTGTCTGTTTATTATATTGTATACGATTTCGTACGAACTTATTAATGTTCATTCGGGTCACTAGGAATTCGGGTCATAATCGTTTGCAAGACAACCTGTAAGACATTGTCTTGTATCTGTCTTCATGTGGACTGTTTGCAAGACATGTGCCTAAACATGTCGTCAATGGAAAATTGCTGACAAAAAATAGGAATTGTCCTGCAAGAAGCTACCTAGTGCTAGATGACAGCACAAACACAACAATTTTTTTTTTTAGAAATTCCGATCTGTCAGACGTCCGCTGTTAAAATTCAGCCAAATTCATCGATTAGTTTATTTGTTGTAGTCGTTTGAAGTAAGCAACTTTTGTGTTTCTTGAAAAATGGAACACTAAAACACTATTATTTGAAAGCTAATACTCCGTCAGATTACACCGTCAAATATTGGTTTCGAGAGTTTCGTGGTGGCCGCAATTCCACTACCGATCAAGTCCGCTGCGGCAGACCCTCCGATGCGATTATAGAGGACAATGTCAAAAAAATACATGAAATGGTGTTGGCTGACCGGAAAGTGAAGGTGCGCGAGTATTACTGTGCATTATTGGAGCGATTGAAGGCCAAAATTGCCTCAAAAAACGCCCTCACATGAAGCGAAAAAAAACTCGGCGCACAAGAGCATTGCAACCACGGCTAATTGCTGTCGCATCCACCATATTCGCCCGATTTTACTCCCTCGTACTATTATCTCTTCCCAAACCTCAAAAGATGGCTCATCAATAAAAAATTCAGCTCACGCGACGCCATGCAGGAAATAAATGGTTTTTGAAAAAAAAAATATGTTTTTTTCCTACTTAGGTAGCTTCAATATCAATCCGCTCTCGTATTACTCATTATGCGAAACGCGTATTTCTGGGTACCTGCATTGTCATGTTTAAAATTATTTTTTTTTATTATATTTCATTTATTTATTTATTTATTTAATGGCAAACAATGCACTAAGAGCCCGCTTTTGTTTAGCATATTATAATAATATTAACATAATAACATTAATATAGCATAATGTGTTTAAAAAATTCTTAAAACTAAAATGAGATCGAGCCAAGTTTACAATTAATTATTTCAGAATACGTGACAATAGGCATTACAAGCTGACGCATTAATTTACGTCGAGTGGACAGTGGGACAGGTGCAGCAGAATAACAAAGATTACGTAGGATACAATATGATTTTCTTACAATAGAATTCACATAATCACTGCAACTCAGCGCAGAGTTAATGTAAATGTCAAGATTCGCCGCTCTAGTGACAAATTTAAGCCTTTCATTACTTACATAAAGAGGTGAAAGGACGGATGGATCAATAGAGTATTTAGAGATAGGCAAAACTAACTTCACTTAGCTGCATTGAGTTGAAGGGAGTTCTTCGTAGACCAATCGATGTTAATTTTTAAATCATCATTCATCCTACAACGCAAAACATCCAGTCATTCGTGGGGTTTAGACATACATATACAGTTGGATATTATCGGCATAGGCATGCATGGAGACATAACGACCAACAGAAAAAACCCCATTATCAAACAGGGATTCTCCCTGTTTGGACATAGAACAGAGCCCTGTGGTACACCAATGCCGACCCTTTTAAATTCAGAAGCAATGCCAACATTTGAAAGCGGTCCAACAAGTAACTTTTAATAAGCTTAGCGACACCTCCGGAGAAAGAGAAATAATTCTGCGGCTTGGTGATTAGTAAGTTATGGTTCACGCTATCGAAAGCTTTGGAACAATCTAAACAGGAAAGTGACATCTCCTTGATCATAAGCCACTCTTATGTCATCCGTAACTTTTAGTAAGGCAGTTGAAAGGCAACGGATGAAAAAGTTTACTAGAAGAGAGATAAAAATTGATTTGTTCTGATATAAGGGATTCACATATTTTCGACAATGATGACAAAATACTTATAGGACGAAAATCAGAGAGTTCTGAAGGAGAGGTTTTTTGAGGTATAAAGCGAACAGTGGCTAACTTGGATGGAAAGGAAGAGGTAGTGAACACAGAATTATAGATATACATAAGTAAGTTTGGACAGGATATGAGGCAAAATAATTTTTAGAAATTTAATAGAGACACCATCTTCACCAGTTGCAGTTGACTTAATAGAGTTAACATGGTGGTAGACTTCACACTCAGTTACTCCTTTAAACTGAAAAGAACCCTGCGCCCTGATTTCGATTGTTCTAACGTTTGTGTGGACATGTGATAGGAAAAAATCATTTAGAGCATTTGGGCATATATCACAGGTCGAGTTTTTACTAGATCCAAAGCCCATGTCTCTCAGTTGCATCTGCTTCGGAAAATTTGAAGTGTTCAACTTAGAGGTGAAATAATTTTTCTTCGACATTCTAACAGTCAAGACCGCATGATTACGAACACTTTTGTAATCATTCCAGGTAGTAGCTGTACGATTTCTTTTCCACTTACTGTGCAATTTGTTTTTTAGGCAAATGGCTTTTTTACTCGTGTAGTGTACCATCTGCAAGAGGGATTGATAACATTGATTGCTTTCAGAGGCAAAAAATTGTTAAATAATATATTTACGATGTCTGTAAAGTAGTTAGTTTTTTCGTCAGTATCTAGAAGATGCCAGAATTGTGACCAATCTATTGAGGAAGCAGTAGGCTTAAAGTCAGGCGGTTAAAGTCAGGATGGAGGTATATCCTCAAAGACTACCGGTGCTGCGGTGACCCAGTTCGCGACTAGTAATATCAGGAGTCCATTCATTTTTTGTTCGTTGGGTTGTCGAAATTACGAGGTATTTATTCTATTTTTGGGAAAGGGATCTATTAGTTTTTATGCATTTTGTCGTTGCTGTTCTATTTTATTTGTACCTTATTTATAGTTTATAACTCATTCATATCTATTTATTCCATCCTCCTCCTAACAAGATGCCTATTATGATTAATTTACTTTTCTCCTAAACCTAGTTTCTTATTTACTATTATTTAATTTAAGTAAATTATTGTGAAAGGATTTCTCCCTTCCCTTAATATTTAAAACTGTAGTAATTGTACTTTTAATTCCTACTAACTTATACGGCCCTACCCACATTGGAGAAAACTTATTTTTCCTATTTTGGTTCTTAATTAATACACTATCTCCTACCATTTAATTTACTAAATTTAGTTGATTGTCATACTGGTTTTTAATTTTTAATTTAATTTGTTTTATTTGTATTCTACCGGTTAAAAACCTCACAGATACAAGAACTTATATAACTTTTATAACTAACAAAACAGATTTGCATTATTTACAATGTAGGACTTAGTAATACTCTTACTACTATGTAAATCTATAGCACTGAAGACTGTATTACCAATTATTATACAACGTGTTACAGGTTCATTACTATCATAATTAGTTTTATGAGGTTTTATATAAAAAGGCGAATGATTCCTAATGAACCTTAAAGGAGCATAGAAAGGAATTAAAGCAAGGAGGTCTGCACAATCTATGTTGCCATCAATGATATCTTTAATAAAGAAGGCACTACACACTTTGTGTCGCACTGAAAGGCTCTCCAAATTCAAAATCTGACAGCGCTCTGCATAAGAAGCCATGTTATCAAATTGATACCTAGATCTAAGAGCAAATTTGGAAAATCTACGCTGAATTCCTTCAACGCGAGCAATGTAGTTTTGATAATACGGATACCAGACAACACTGGCATATTCAACAACAGATCGAACTAATGAGATAAATAGAATTCTACTTGCAGACGGATCTGTAAACTCCTTAGAATTCCTCTTCAAGGAACCAAGACCAGAATTTGCTTTAGATATTATATAATCTATGTGTAATGCAAAAGTGAGTTTAGAATCAAAAAGGACACCCAGATCTTTGGCCGCCAATACTCTGTCAAAGAGAAGCTGATCAAAAAAGTAGTCGAAAGATATATTTAACTGCTTACGTGAAAAAGTTAACAACTTACATTTGGAAAAATTTAACTGCAAGCCATTACTCGTACACCACGCTATAAAGTTAGAAATATCAATTTGAAATTTAACACAATCGGTTATAGATTCAATGACACTGAAGATCTTTAAATCGTCAGCATATAAAAGGCAATGACAAAACTTAAAGCAATGCACTACATCATTAATGAAGAGATTAAATATTAGTGGACCGAGGTGACTGCCTTGAGGAACTCCTGCAGTAACATTAATTACTTTCGATAAGCAGTCATCAATTTTGACAAATAATTTTCTGTTACGTAAATAAGAGCTAATCCATTTCAAAAAGCACGAATGAAATCCAGATTTTCCAAGCTTTAACACCAAAAGATCACGTTGAACACTATCAAAAGCCTTAAGGAAATCTATATATAAAACGTCAACTTGCTTTCTTCTTTCCATTGACTTAAAACAGTAATCGCAAAAGACCATCAAGTTAGTACACGTCGATCTACCCGCAAAAAAACCATGTTGATGATGTGATATAAAATTCTTGACTATTCTAAAAAGTTTTCTGGCAACTATTGCGTCTAGAATCTTAGGATAACTGAAAGCTTTACAACTGGACGATAATTTTCAACCAAACACTTCTGACCCGACTTGAATATTGGAGTTATGAAAGAAGTTTTCCATTCATCCAAAAAAATACCACTGGAAAGAGACTGATAAAAAAGTATGGTTAGCGGAATAAATAAAGAAGATGCACAATGCTTACGTACTAAGATGGTTAAGAGAGTCCAAAACCTCTGACTCTGTTAAACTAAAATTTCCCACATCGAAAAGTTCGGGTACGTGAGAGAGGTTACTTGCATAACATGTCGACTGCGAGGAATTAAAAACAGATCCAAAATAAGATGCAAACATGTCACTAATATTTTGCGCGGTATCAGCCTTTAGATCACGATATTGCATTGCCCTGGTGATACCTGAACATTTCCTCTTTAATGTTCAGGAATTTAGAATTAAAAAATACCCAAAATCTACGTGCGTTACGCTTAATGTCCGTCTGGATTGAGTCAATATAAGCTTTATAAAGAAAATTTGAAAGAAACTCAAATTCTTTGCGACGAAGAACATACACGTTCCAGTCAGCCAGAGAGTTCGATTTTCTAAATTTTTTATGCGCCTTATTGCTTCGGTATTTTAAACGCAAGAGGCTTGCATTATACCACGGTAAATAAAACGTCCTTTTCATTCTTCTGACCGGGACATATAGAGATAAAGAAAGAGCCTTCTTTAAAATATTGTACATAGAAAGTAAATCTCTACCCTGCATGATGAATGCCCAATTGATGGAATTGAAAAAACCATTAAGACAGGGGAAATTGGCTGCTTTAAAGTTATAACAAAGGGAACTTGTAGTGGTGCTACGAGAAATGTAGGTTGAGAAATTTAACGTTAAAGCTTTGTGATGGAGAGACCGTGGGCTTGAAGGATGAAAGGTGAACCCATTTTTTGGGGATATTGACATCAAGTTCAGAATTACTATTTAAACCGGTTACACGATTTTTATTCGGAGATTTCGGTTTCAGTATCTTTGCAAAATTTTTCTTAGAGCACTTGAATTAACATTGCCATTAGTACCGACAGCAGATCGCTTTTTCATACGAATGGTAACCCAATCATGACTATTAGGAGATGGATTGGTTGCATTAACCGTATTACATGCGATAGAGTCAGCATTCGAAGAGCACGGATCACCAGTTATTAAAGATGAAGCAGCTGTGTAATGTCGATCAACGACTGCAGAGTTGCCATCATCTTTAGAAGCAAGATGTAGCAAGATTTCTCACTGTTTCATCCATTAAAGTAATAGTACGGGAAACTCCATCACTCAGATCCACTGATTGACCGCATTCCTTAGCATTAAGAGTATGACTAACTGGCGCAGTAGCATTGAACGAGATTTTTTTCAATGTTCTGTTTCAATGTCTTTTTGTTTTGTGGATTCCCGTTACATGCAGAAACAAGTTTGACGAGATCGCTTTTCGAGTTCTTAATTTCGTTTGTTAAATTAGAAATCAGCGAAATTAAATTAGATGAAAACGGTAAACAATTGGAACAATTGTATATAATGTTTTCGTAACTATCCAAAATATTAGAAGTTTTTGTATCAATATTAACACATTCTCCATGAAAAATCTTTTCACATATTTTACAAGAGATTTTATTAAACGAAATTTGCTTTGAACACTTGTAACACAGCAGAGAAGACATTCTGCATTCAACGAACTGCAGCATTATACTATGGCATTATACTAAGTGGGGTGAAAAGTAACTTCCTTGACCGCCAGAATGCGCTGCTACTGCAAAAAAGTTTATGGTGCCTTCAAGTCCGTTCATATTTAGGCAGACATGCCAAATTTCAGTGCGAAAAGTAACTTTCCGGAAGGTCTGCAAAATACTCCTCCGTGACGTCGATGATTTCCTTGCGTGAGCTGAATTTTTTATTGATGAGCCATCTTTTGAGGTTTGGGAAGAGATAATAGTCCGAGGGAGCCAAATCGGGCGAATACGGTGGATGCGACAGCAATTGGAGCCGTAAGTCATGTACTTCGGACAGTTTTTGATGAATTCTTTTACTTGTTTTTGCATTCCTGTCCATCTAAATTGTCTTCGAATTCTTAAATATGTTTTCACTGTACCCTGATGTCCTCCCAGTGGTGAATTGTGAAAGTTTTTAATCACTGTTTCTATTTGTTTCGGGTCGAATGGTAACGTCGTTGTGTTATCAATTCCGTTTGTTGGTTCCGCCTCATCCTCGACGTTCTCTACGGTTGTGATTTGCAGTTTATCCTGCTCCACTATTTTTGTTTTAGGTCGAGTTTGTACAGCTGTTACTGTATTCCCAGTTTGAGGAATTCTACTCAGCGCATCTGCGTTTAATTTTTTTTTTGCCTGGCTTATATAAGATTTCGAAATCGTATTCTGGCAATTTGTGCCTAAACCTTGCCAGTCTTGAATTCTGGTCCTTTATGTTAGCTATTCCTTTTAAGGGTTGATGGGCTGTTACTATCTTGAATGGTCTTCCTAACAGATAAGATCTGAAATTTTTTGTTGCTCACACAATGGCTAAGAACTCCTTTTCTATAGTTGAGTAACGCTTTTCTGCGTCATTCAAGGCTATCGGCCTGTCTTCGCCTATTTGACCCTGCGAAAGTACTGTGCCTAACGCTTCGTTACTTGCATCAGTAGTTAGTATGAATTCTTTTTCAAAATCCGGATATGCCAAAACCGGTGGTGTTATTATTGCCTTCTTCAATGACTCGAATGCTGTCTGGCATTCTTGGGTCCAATCGAACTTCACGTCTTTAGGTAGTACTTTATTAATAGGAAGAGCTATCTTTGCTGTGCCCGGTATGAATTTTCTATAATAATTTACTAGTCCTAAAGATGCTTGCACTTCCTTTGTATTTTAAGTCGGTGGAATGCTCTTAACGCATTCCACTTTGCTGGGGTCAGGGAGTGCGCCCTGATTTGTACATTTGTGTCCTAAATAAATAATCTCTCTTCTTAGAAATCTGCACTTCCCTGTATTAACCCATTTTGGCCCGCACCAAGAATCCGTTATCGGATTTTGATGAAACTTTATACCATATCTTAAAATTGTCAAATTAAGATAAATTTAAAGTTTTAGAAAAATGGTATTTGCCTTTTTGAAGTTATGACGTGTTAGTTATAATACATTTGATATATGGCTCAAAATTATAGGAATTTTGATTTAATGCTAAATTTAAAAATAAATTTAATTTTATTCAAATAATTGTCTGGTATATAATGGATGAAAGGACATACATATGTGTGTATTGTATAAAAAATTTTGTTTTTTATTTTTTTTGTTGATTATTGAAAATTTCATAAATTTTGGACTTTGGACACGTAAACTCAACTGATTGATAAATGGGAGAAGCTACAAAGATTTCCTTCAAATTGCTTTTTACAAATAGTTCATTCTACAAGAACGTATCATAATATTTGTCATATGTAGCTTTAGATGTACGCTGAATTAAAGAGGTGGTAAGTAAAATTACCGGTTGGGCCAAAATGGGTTTAGTTTTAAATTATGTTCACGTAATTTCTGTAATACTGAACATAACCTTTGTTCGTGTTGTTTCAGATTTCTTCCGTAGGTAAATATGTGACCTAAATAAACAAAACAGTCTATGCCTTGTAGACCTGTTAGCCCAAATGGCATTCGATTGAATTCGAAGTGCCCTAGTCCTGTACTGAATGCTGTTTTCTCCTTGTCCCTGTTATCGACTAAAACATGGTGATATCCACTTGCCAAATCTAGCGTTGTAAAATATCTGCTATGGCCTAATTGCTCTAAAATTTCGCCAGCACCAGGAAAGAGAAAAACTTGTTTAATTGTAGCTTCATTTAGTTTTCTGTAATCTATTACCAGTCTCCATTTTTTCGCCCAGTCCTTGCCACTTTTCTTGGACACTAAAAGTAACTGCGAGTTCCATGTTGATGTGCTATGTGTTATTATGCCATCATCTGGAAGTTTGTTTACTTGTTTATTTATTTCTTCACTATGTATTTATGGTAATCTGTACTGTTTTCAGTTTATTGGCGTACTGTATTGGAATGTACTGTTTTCTGTTTATTATTCTTTTTTCTGGGCCTGTAGGAATTTCATGTGTTAATACACTTGTAAATGATAGTTCGTCTCCGTCTAATAAGAAGACGTCATGAAACGATTTTACTACATCTTCTATGGAATTCTTTTCTTCCATATTTAAATTTTTATCTAACTCAATTTCATTGAGCAATTCATTTATTCTCCTTTTGACATATATTTTGCCTATACTATTAATTGACTTAGTGTTTTGTATTGTGTACTCTTTGAAATTTGTGAATTTTGGTTTAAATTCGCTGCTTATTTCATAATCATACTCTGTTGTATATAATATCGGAGCATAAAACGTTTTATTTTTAACATTGACTAATGTGTCTGCTATATAGATTCCTGGATCTATTTCGTTTTTATGATTACAACATTCTTAAATTTTGTACGAAGTTTTAATGGATCTTGCATCAACTGGTACATAATGTTGTTTACCTTCCTCTTCTATCTGTTCGATAGTTTTTATTGGTAATTCCAAAATACCCTCTTTCTTTTCATTGAACAGTGTTAACCTCTTTTGCATTGTATCTATAATGGATTTGTTCCACATATTATCTCTTCCTAGTATGCCGTCTGCCGGTACTCCTTGTTTAAGTGACACAACGTGTAGCATTAAACGTAACGACTGTACCTCATTGTGCCATATAGTAGTTCATCCATCTGTAGTCACAAAACCTCCGAATGCTCCGCTTAAGTCTTTCTTATTGGACTTGTGTATTATAAGTGCGTGAAGTTAAATACGTCGCGAACTTTAACAGAGTTCTGTTCTCTGTTAAGATCGCGACGTCGCGAACTTTAACAGAGCACTGTTAACTCCGCTGTTATTGACTTCTTAGCTGCGAGTGTACCAGTTGAGTATGCCGAGGTGAGATCTAAGCCATATTAAAAGTCACAGTTATAAATATTTATGAATCAAAAATCAAAACAAAACCCAATTACCATTTTTTTTAAAAGAAATTTTGAAATTGGCCTTATATTATATATATACATATATGTATATATACATTGGCTGGTCAAGGTGTTCTATAAAAGATGGCACCGTTCGTAAACCAGGCTTATTGCGTTGACGAAACCTACAGTGCCTGAAAGCCAATTCATACAGCCACTAACTGTAGAAAAATGGTTGAGACGGTTATAGCCGAAATTTTGTAAATCGCGTTTGAAGTTGGCCATATATTACATATACGGTGGCCGGTCAAGGAGGTGTATAAAAGACGCCACTGCTCGTAAACCAGGCTTAGTGCGTTGACGAAACCTACAGTGCCTGAAAGCCAATGCATACAGCCACTTATTTCGCCGTCTTTTTATACATTATTTCTTACATTCTAAACTATTATAATATTATATTTACATTACTTACTCCTACTTAATTTAAAAGAAAGTGTCATGCTTTCTTTCTTACGCTAAGTTGCTTTCTTTTCATTGGCCGATATTCGATTTTAAGTGTTGAGTGCAATGAGTGACTTTAGTGCAGTGTCAGCTTGAAGTTCACTCAATGCACTCTACCGTTGGCGAAGTTAACCAGAGGTTGGTTACACTACACCCCTACCGTTAAGAGAAAAATTCGGGATGAAATTGAGCAATTTTTCTAAACCTCAGTGTTTACAATTATGATTTAGGTTGTTACTGTGTATGGTTTTAACATATTGTTATTAGAAAAATAGTACTTCTACTATTATTATATTCAGTGGTAGTGTTGACTCCATTTTTGCTTATTATCCTATAAGGACCTTTGTACGGTGGTTGATTCTTTTTCCTATTCATATTTCTTAACAATACTAAATCTCCTATATCTAATTGTAGTTTATTTGAATTTTGTTATTTATTATTGTTTACTCTTTTCATTTTTTAATAGTTCGTGTGCTTTATCTAGCGCATATCTTAATCTAGTTTGTAGTTCTTTTGCATAGTTATCGATGCTATATATTTTTATGTTTGCGTTAGGATCGTCATCTAGTAAACGAGGTAGCTTACCATAAATTAGTTTGAATGGCGTGTACCCTGTGCCAACGTGTGGTATTGTATTATATGCGAAAGTAATGTATGGAATCCATTCATTCCATTCGTAGTCGTTTGCTGTGGTTAGAACGAATTCGTTAAGTACCCTCTGGTTACGTTCTAGAGAACCTATTGTTTGGTGGTGGTATGGTGTCAAGAATGTCTGTATAATTTTTAAAATTGTACATATGTTTGTTAATAGTTCGTTTTTGAATTCTGTCCCGCAGTCAGATTTGAGTATTTTGAAGTGTCCATATATTAGTATCACTTGTTCTACAAGTGTTTTTGCTATGGTCTGTGCGTCCTTTGTCGGTATCGGGTGTGCTATTACAAATTTTGTTAGCTCGCACTGCATTGTTAAAATGTAGCCGTACCCGTTCGATATTCTTAAAGGTCCGACGGTGTCAATTGAAATTGTCTCGAAGCTGTTCTGTGGAGTGTTAGTTAACGTAAGCGGTTCTTTTGTTTGACGTGTTTGTTTGTTTCTTTTACATACATATGTCACAACAAGATATAAATTTCTTAACCATGTGGTTCATATTCTTCCAGGTGTATCGTTGTTTTAATTTAAGGGTTGTCCTTCTGTCTCCTAGATGTCCTGAGGTGTGAAATTCGTGTATTAGTTTTTATTTTATTATGTCATCTGTTATTCTTTTTGGTGGGTTGTAAATAAGTATTTTTAATTGAGGACTTCCTTGAGCAGTATTTTATATTTTATTTATCTTCGCATATGCATTTTTAAATTCTTCCATTGTATACAGTTTAAATATTATGTCAGTACTGGCCAGTGCTAATTCTTTTATTTTCTCCTTGTTCATTTTCGATACCAGTTTCCTCAAAATCGAATCTAGATTCGCTGATTTATCGCTGTATCCCGTATGTGTATTAAATACGTTAATGTTCGAATTTAGTTTCTTCAGTACCGAATCTGGATTCGCTGAATTATCGCTAAATTCTACGTGCACTTTATTTTCTTCTATGTATACATTAATTTCTCTAGTATTTTTGGCATTAAATTCCAATTTCTTTATATTTCTGACATCGCTTATTGAAGTGCATTCCCATATGTGAAGTTGATCAGGCTTCTGAGATGTGCATTGTTCATTGCTTAATTCTTCATTGCTCTTCTGCATATTGTTCTTGCTCATGCCTCTAGTTATAATTAATGCCTTATTTACTTTATTATCATTTTCTTTCGGTATCATTTGTTTTAATATTTTTGAATCTATTTGTATCCTTGAGAGCGCATCGGCGTTCGTATTTATTTTGCCTTTTTTGTATATGATTTCGAAATCATAGTCACTTAAATCTAACATTATTGTTGTCATATTTGACGAGGGGGTTTTATGAGAAAATAACTATTTTTCTGTCTTTACTCCGTCACGAGTTATTAGAATGCCTAAATATATTACTTCGGGACGTAGGAAACAACATTTTTGTGGGTTTAGTTTAAGATTATAGCGTTCTAGTCTGCCTAATACTTTTATTAGATTTTGGTTGTGGTGGCTGAGGCTGCATCCATGAATGATTATGTCGTCTACGTAAAGGAATGCTTCAGCCTCTAATCCGGATAGAGCTATTGTAAGCATGTGCTGAAAGCTGTTGGAAGAGCTTTTTAGTCCAAACGGTAGTCGTTTGAATTGGTAGTGTCCATTATTGGTCGAAATTGCTGTTAATGGTCGTGACTTTTTGTCGAGTGGTATTTGGTGGAATTAACTTGTCATTTCTAGTGTTGAGAACCATTTTGCTCTTCCTAGCTTGTCCAAAATATCTTCTAAGCGCATTATAGGAAATTTGTCACTTGCTATTTTATCATTTAGTTTTCTGAAATCAACGACAAGTCTCCATTTTCTTTTGTCTTCGGTGTTCTTTTTAGGTACAAAAAGAATTGGAGCAGTGTTGGTTTGATTGATGATTCTATTATGTCTTCAGTCAACATCTTCTGTCTTCTGTACTTGTTCATTCATCACTTGTGTGTCTGTGTGTGTGGCAGTCTGTAGTTTTTTATGTAGACAGGATTGTCATCTATGGTCGAAATTTTTTGTGTATAGAAATTATTTGTTGTTAGAATTTCGTCTTCGAGGTGAAAGACGTTCTAATATCTTTCAAAGATGTTTACTAATTCCTGTTTCGAGTTGTTGTCTACGCAGCTTATGTTTATAGCTTGAAGTATCTTTTTGAGTCTATTTTTGTCATGTGTTTTGGTTGTATTATAATTTAAAATTTCATAATTTGATAGGGAGTCTGTTTCAAGTGGAATGCCATATATGGTTATCTCTGCGTTTGTTGTGTTAATATCCTAATGAGTTGCTAAGAAAAATTCCTTCTTTCAGTTCTTTGCTAAGAATTACCTTCTCTTCGTTGAAGTTTGTTTTTATTGCTTGCACTAGTTGTGTTCTGGGTGGTAATTTGATCTTCAATATTTTATGCGCCTTCGCTTGCATTGGGAGTGTGATTTCTGTTTCGTCTACTAACATTGTTATCGTATAGGTCTCATAATCTATATTGCAAAGGAATTTCTGTAGGAAATCTCTGCCAATTATCCCGTCTGTTTCTATCGGGAATTTCTCATCTACTATTTAAAAATCATGTTTAAGAATTTGATCTCCTATTTCTAGATTTAAGTGAATTTCGCCAAGTGAATGGATTTCGTCGTTAGAGATGCCCGTTAACTTGCATTTATTAGTTGTAGAATAATTTTCGTTCTCTAATTGAGTGCATATTTTACATAAAGAGATATCTGCGCCAGTGTCTATCAAGAATGACATAATTTTATTGTTGTGTTTTATTATTATTGAATTTGTTATATTATCCGAAATCTTAACTACTTTTATTTTTGGCTTTCCGGAATGACTATTCATTCCGGGCCTTGCACGTTTTCCGCATGTGTTATTCTTATTTGTTTGAGTTGAAACCTCTTTGATTATTGTTGTTATTTTGGTATCGGTTTCTACTGTTATTGTTATTGTGTGAATTTCTGTTGTTGTTGTTATAGGTTGTTGTCGTCGTTGGAGGTTGTTGTTGTTACTTGTTGTCACTGTCCAGCTGTTATTGCGGTAGTTGTTGTTGTACCCGTTGTTGCGCTGTGTGTTGTAAGAGTTGTTGAACCGTTGGTTTGGTTGACACCTTACCCTATTTGTCGTCCGTTGCTGTGACTGTGCACTTTCGATTTCTTGTGCAAGGTTGATTGCTTCTGTCAGAGTGTTCGGTTGCGCCGCGAAAAGTGTGTTTTTTAAACTGTCGTTTAGACCGTTCTTAAAAATATTTGTGTGCTTGCATTTTGACCTAGCTCATTGATTTGCAATTTATTTAGGTCATTAATTGTGGTTAATAACCTTTCTTCGAACGAGTTTACGGATTAGTTACTTTGTATGTATGTCGTCAGTTTTGTGTGGATTTGTGGTATCGTCCCGTTCGTTTTATAACGTTCTTTAAGTAAGATTTTTACTGAATCATAATCGGTTGGTTCTGTGCAACCGCAGAGTGCCCTTCTAACGTTTTCGGATAGTTTTATGTAGTATATCAGCTCTATTACCTGTTTCTTACCGTCTGTGTCTAGATTTCTATATATTATTTTAGTTATTTTTAAGAAACTGTCTATTTCATTGGGGTATCGCCTTCATGGCCGTTTCTGTGTTAAAGGTTGCCATTTTTCTTGTTAAGTTTGCGTCTTGGTCTTGTTTAATTGATTTATCTTCTCTGTCCTTTAATTTTTCCTCTAATATTGTCTTTATCCTTAAGTATGTCAGTTGGAATTCCGTTTTAATTGGTAGATTTTCTACCGAATTGTTGTCTTCGTTTAACAGTTCTTCAAAATTTGACTTTATTCGGTCTAAAGCTTCTAATTTCTTTTGCAGTGTACCGACTATGTACTGCCTATTTGGAGATTTTCTTAAATTCGCTAGTTCTTTCTCAAGTTCTGACAGTAACTCATTCATTAGAGAAATGTTTTTGTTCGAACTTTTCCTTAAAATTTTGTTTGCTTAAAAATCTTAAATTTTACATTTAGATTTTAGATCTTAAATTTTACATAGAATCAAATTTTTATTTTGTTTTAATTTTGTTCAATTATTTAATTTTCATTTTTACTTATAATAATAATTTAAACTGTACTTATAATATGCTTGTTTTTATTTATATAGTTCTTAAGGTATGTAATTACTGAAAAAATTATTGTTAGAGCTATGAAGATTACAATTGTGGTTGTTATATATTCCGGGACTGCCGGTAGGTGTAGTTGATGGATCGTGGTGGTCACCTGGTTGACCCTACTTTCTACGTTTCCCATCGTTGCCTCTTCTGTATTTTATCGTTTGCCGTCTTTATTTTTATTATTTTTATCCGGTTTAGGAACAGCACTTTTCGTTCCTTTGATGTGCAGAGGTTGGCTAGTCTGTGCATTTCAGCTACTTCTCTTCGTTCTCGGACGCATCTACCAGCTCTGCTTTTCTTCTTTGGAGGTGGTGTGTCTGGGGTGTTGACTGCTCTGTGTCGCTGTCGTTTCTTGTACTCCTCAATTGCTATTGCCTTTGGTCCAGTTCCTTTTATTTCTGGTGTGTTTCTCGGTGTTGCCTCCGTTGTTTTGTTGGTTTTTCCTGGCACATATTCTTCATCAATGATTAGGACGTCAATGGACTTCTGGTTTTCCCATCCGGCGAAGATTTCGTCTATGGATTGCTATCGGAAGATCGCGGTGTCGAAATTGGCAGGATATTGCACGTGTCGAAATTGGCAGGATCGCAATGTGGAGAAAGGATCGCCATGCGGAAGACGGGGGTTAGTTTAGAGAGGATAATCAATTAAAAGGGAGTTGGCTTTTTATTTTAGCGAGTCACGCTGTATTAGTTTGGCCACGAGGCCTGGCTTTGTTTGGCTTTAAGCGAGCCACTCTATGTTTTTAAAGTTTGGCCACAAGGCCGAATTTATTGTTTGGTTTATCAAGCGAACCCCGCTATAACATGGTATATGGCCACAAGGCCGTACTTACTTTGAGCAAGAAAGGAGTGTCTGCTTCCAGGGCTGGATTTACAAGAAGTTATTTTATTCTGGCTTTCGCCGTCTTTTTATACATTATTTCTTGCATTCTAAACTATTATAATATTATATTTACATTACTTACTCCTACTTAATTTAAAAGAAAGTGTCATGCTTTCTTTCTTACGCTTTCTTAAGTTGCTTTCTTTTCATTGGCCGATATTCGATTTTAAGTGTTGAGTGCAATGAGTGACTTTAGTGCAGTGTCAGCTTGAAGTTCACTCAATGCACTCTACCGTTGGCGAAGTGAACCAGATGTTGGTTACACTACACTGTTACTTCTTTGTTTGACCTTAAGTTACTAATATTTTTGGGTTCCCAGATTATTGGCCTGTCCTGGGCCCTTGATAGTTTCCCGGACGATTACCTTGCAGCGCTTCCAATTCTATTTTGCCTCACAATTCTTTATCATATGTCCTGGTGTATTACACCAATGACATAGCGTTTGGTTCGCTCTGTTCGGCGGGTTCATAGGAGTTTGATTCCTCTGTAACCCGTTAAGTGTATTCGGGTTAGGGTTTATTGACCTTTTTTGATTCCCGTTCTGTTGGTATTAGTTTTGATGCCAATTTTGCTGGGGTTGTTTTGGTTGCCAGCTTTGTTGGACTTGGTTCGATTGCCAATTTTGCTGAGGTGGATTCTATTGCTGAATTCCTTGACTTCGATAATTAGGCCCTTGATATGTGTTCTTTGTCAGCTTTTACTGGCTTTCCTTTTGGTCGCACCTCCAGATTGCCTCGGGTCCATATTTTAAACACTTTTGGCAATATGGCATGTTCTTGCGGGTTAAACAATTATCTCTGGTATGCCCTCGATTATTACAAAATGAGCAAATTATTCTCTCTGCCGCGCCTTGTGGAGTATTTTGTATCGTAGTTGCAAAGGTTGCCTTACAACCTTTCCTCCGAAGATCTGCCCTGACTTCCCTGTTGAAAGAAACGGTGAATTCATGTTAATGTTTAAGGGGTTTGTGTGGAGGGGCCACTGTTTTGTATGGTTTCAAGTGCATCTATGGCTACTTCTACCATTTGTACGATGTTTTCTTTTCGTCACGTTGAGCATATAAATTCTCAAAGCGGCGTCCTTTAATACTGTTTTAAACGATTTCTCTACGGCCCCTTCCACCATACTCAACAGTGCCTTATCTCCGTCTCCTTTATATAACGTTCGAATCATTTCTATTGCCTGTATTCGTAGGCCGCTTAGGCTTCTTGCGAACTGCAACTGTATGTCTTCATGAGGTAATTGGCTACAACTTTGGATACCTATTATCACTGAGTCTAAGGAGACCCGTGGTAAATATGCCGTTTTGATTGCGAGGTGGAATTCCTCGTGGCTATTGAAGCGTTGTGGCCTCACTAAATCGTAGGCATCCCCATGCAATCTCTGCTTAATGCAGTCTATGTAGTCTTGTATATTCCCTGTACTTACATCTCTAGTGGCTAATTCGCACCCTTGTATAAATTTATACACTTCGCTTCGTAAGTCTAATGACTGTGTTCCAGAAAAGAGCGGTACCAGCCTATTTGTAATCTTAGCTATCTCTCCTATAACCATTTTGGTTTGATCTTTTGTCGGCTTAATTTGTTGAATGACCTTGCGTTGTGATCTTTCGGACTAACTGCGGACGAAGTGGCTTCCTTATTTTAAAGCGTCTGATTGTGGTCTAGCGACATTTCCTGACTTAAAAGTCTAAAGTAAAAATGCTCTTTTAGCTGTTGTATTTACCTATTTGCCTCTTCTAAAGAACTAGTCGTCCCTTGATTTCTGTGCAAATATTTCTCTGTTCTAATATTTTATTTAACGTTTCTTCGGTTAGTCCCTTTATCTTTAATAATTCCCTTAGTTTTTCGTTTTCGCCCTCTATGTTCCTTAGAATATCATCCTGAAACACTTTATCTATTAAATATTATCGTACCTATTCTTTAACGCGTTAAACTCTGATTCCCATGTCTTTGAAACTTCGGTCTTATTCTCTATTATCTGGTTTAGGAATGTAAGCACTTCCTCTACTATCGCGTCTGCTCTTTCTACACTTGTATAGTCTTCTAGCTCCCCTACTCTAGACTCTATGTAAGCTTGTTCTTGCAACGACTCATCCATTAATTAAAAGAACATACAGGTTTAGATGTTTTTATTTTTCTTAATATGTACATCTTAATGTATCTGTAAATTTTCCCAATTTTTTTGTGCTTAAAATTTTGTAAACCGATTACTTAGCGCCTCTAATTATTTTATTAAACGTTTAATTTTTTATACTACTCATTGTACTTTAAAACGAGAAGCAATTAGCGAAACAATTAATTTTTGCTTATCAAGCATTAATTTCCCTAAAACGGCTCAGATTTATTGCATGCTCCGTTTATCCAGCATGGTGTAGACATTCGTTATACATCTGTTTATCAGTACTTCTTATTTTATTTATTATATATATTATTATTTTATATATGTACATATATATTTTTTTTGTTTGCAATTCGAGCTCGTAACTTAATTGTGTTCGTCTGATCCCTGACGTACTTTTGTTTTTATTGTTTGTTTTGTTTTTGGTCTTTTAGCGTTTTTGCTACCAGCTGCCGCTCCCTTGCAATTTTGCCGATTCTGACTATTTTTTTTGTTTGCAATTCGAGCTCGTAACTTAATTGTGTTCGTCTGGTCCCTGACGTACTTTTGTTTTTATTGTTTGTTTTGTTTTTGGTCTTTTAGCGTTTTTGCTACCAGCTGCCGCTCGCTTGCAATTTTGCCGATTCTGACTTTGCATGAAGTTCAAGATTAAGCATAACCGATTTTGTTTATTTCTTGCAGCTATTGCTGTTAGCCAGGTTGGTACTAAAAATAATTAATCGGATTTGTTTGTTGAATTCTTTTATTTGTTATTTAACAAAACTTTATATAACATATAAACATAGTTTCATTTTTGTTTCCTAAGCTAACTCAAAATTTACGGTTTGTTTGCAGTAATTGTTTTTGGTATTGTACACTAAGACCCCGCTTAACGCTGTTTCGTTTAGCGCTGTTTCGGTTTAGCGCTGATCTGACTGACTTAGAATTTTATTTGTTTTTATAAGTATATTCGTTTATATTGTTTTTATTTTTGTAAGAAATAAATGTTTGATTTTATTTTTATTAAGAAAACCAATTTCCCTTGCTTTTTCTTGGGGTTTCCTTAACCATTTTTTGTATAATATATCGTTAGTAGAACACATATTCAATAGCCCTTCAGACATCCATGGACTTACCTTTCTGTTTTTTCTTTGTTGTTTGAATCAAGTGGCTTTGGCATATATTTCCTCGAAAGAAAGTGCTAATCTGTTGCACATATCTTCTGTGTTGCCGTTCAAAATGTTTTCCCAATTACTTTCTCTAACTAGCACTCCTACTTTATGATCGTTAGTCATTACTTGTTCGATCTGTATTGTTTATATTCTTGAGATTTTGATCACTCATATGGAAGGCAAGGGCGTAGTGATCTGAGATATCTGTTCCCACTACCGCTAAATGCATATCCGTATTATTCCTATATCTGATGTGATCGATGTTGGTTGGCGTTCCTCTTCCAGCTTTCTCTCGTGCTTACGGTGTTATTGGTATTTTGTAGTCCTTACGCTGCTGTTTTATCCATGCAATTTGTTGTGGTAATTTCTGAGTTATGAAGAGCTATATTTATATCGCCTACTATAATTAAGTTCTGTTTTTTATTTATCTGATGAATTGTGCTATCGATTTCTTCTATAAATTGGTTTACATTTGTGGATGGGGCTCTGTAAATTGCAAGAAAGGTCGAAATTTTTGCCGAAATTAACTTCAGTTTTTACTGCTTCAAAAGAGGTTTTGTTTAAGATATAAATTCATATGAAAAACAGTTCTTTACGAACACTGCGACCTCTACCTTCCTCCATATTAAAGAGTTTACCATTGAAATCTTCAATATAGTATAGTTGGTTTTTGTCGTTCGTTATATTTGTTTTTACCAAAATTAATTAATTCCTGATTTATTGATTTTTGTTTTGAACAGGCGTAAGTTTTCTATTTTGTCAACTGTTATGTTATTTATTAGTTATAGTTAGTTATTATTTATTTATGTGTATATCTAGAGTTAAGTTTTAAGTTTTGAGTTTTATATTTCTTAAGGACTATTATTGGATTGTATGATATACTACAATATATATCGATATTTTTGAAATATTTTTGCAGTTTCGTCTTTTTTTGTTAGTATACGACCTCCTTGCACCGAAATGAATTTCCATCTCTGTTGTCTCCCTTTGTTTTTTGCTAACCATAATAAACGATTATTATGGTACGTTTACGTAAATTGTTTTCTTCTCATCTTTGTATTCATCCCAAACCTGTTCTGCATTTGGTTTTTTTTTTCTTTTGCTTTCTTTAAAAGTTCATTTTTAATTGTCTTTGAAGAGAGCTTGACAATGATTTTATTGCTTCTCTTGCTTGGATGGTAAGAATCTGCAATATCGGAGCTCTTTAATGTCTTATTAATATTTGCATACACAGCGATTATCTCCTTTGTCATTGTGTCTTGAGAGCCCGTTATTTTATCGGCTAGCTTCTCTATCAAGTTTTTTATGCCTATCATCTCAGATTTGAAGTTTTCGTTTCTCATCGTTGTTCCTGTCTCTTCCGAGCTTTCACTTCGATGTCGCTGTTTTCCTTCTCCCACATCTAACTCTGCGCCAGACTCACCTGCACATGTTGATGTGGATGAACTAGGTTTAGTTTTCACTCTGCAATTTTGGCATCTCCATTCCAATTCTTCTCTGCCGTCATTCTGGCATATGTATGCTCCGCAATTGTTTTGCATGAGGAGAAATGATACGATGACTCACAGAATGTGGTCGCAAATTCACCTGTTCGGGGAAGAGGGTTTTTGCATCCTCATAAGATTTTTCCTGCTTTTTTCGATTTTACACAATGTCGTAAACTGAAATGTTCACAATTTTCAACTTAATTTGCTTCAACGGACGGAATTACTTAACTGTTAGAATATTTATACAGGGTGTTTCGCATAAGAGGGCTCAAAAGACTAGGGCGTGTAGGATGGGCCGAGACAAGAAAAAATCGTATGGGAGGGGGGGGGGGGGTCAATTTCCCCCCGTTTAGACGGAAGGGGCCATTTTATAAAAATTCGACTTAACATCGAAAAAAAAAATATTAAAAAATAATGGTTTGACCTAGATAACTTTTGCTTGCTGTTTTTCAAAGCCAAATATTCGCTTCTTAATACCCTTTTTAAATTAGGTTCCTATGTTAAACAGTTTTTGAGAAAATTAATGCCAAAGTTAAAATTTGGAAAAAAACTCCGAAAAAAAATTACGGTATTAAGTATAAATTTTTTTCCGACCATAAAATTTTCTAATCAATTCCAGAGAGAATGCTTCAAACCGGAAGGATCTATGTTTTGTAGTTTCCGAGAAAAGTGGAAATTACGAACTAAACTCCTTCCTTTTTCCATATTTTTGCATCAGTAATAAAATAGCTAAAGAGCTAAAATTTAGAACTTAAGTTTGTAATGTTATTGGACAATAAGTAAGAACACTGCTTGTGTGTTGGGCAATAATGAATGCTTTGAGAGGATCAGGAATTAATCTACAGGAGCATGGCATTGTTTTTGTGCAACTGCATTTACCGATATAAAATATATCATTCAACGATGTCTCAAATACTGAAAATGTATTACATCTTGATATGTTTTTACGTCTTTATGATATTTGTTGAGAAATATATTCAGTTTTCTCAAAATGCTTTTTCTATTCATCAGTGCAATATTATTTTTTTCCCCAAGTTCAATTATTTTGTTTGCAATTATCGGAGAAAATCTTGAATACGATTGTTGTTATTTTGATTTTTCTTTTTCGAGTTCACTTAAGAAAAAATTATACTTTAAAATATCACGATAACTTGGCACATTTAATCCACTAAATTCACTTGGCATGCCAATGATACTAGCGTTCTGATTAGTCAGAAAACTTGCTCCGTTAGAGTCAATCGACATCGCTGATGATTCCATAATTTAATGGTTAGTTTTTTAAAAAAGAAATTAACACACGCTTACTTTTTGCAAGTTAACTATCAAGTGCATAAGTCAATCAAAACAAATGTTTAACACCACGTTTTTATAAAATGCATTAACGGCAAATTTCTACAATGACTAAAACTATTAATAACATTGAATTCTAATTACTCTTTGCTAATAACTTTCATAGCATATTACTAAATTATAATTTTTAAAAGAGAAGAGCGGGGCCTAAAAAAATCATTCTCTTTTTAAATCTTCGTAATTCGTATAAAAATTGAAACATAATATCGATGGAACAACAATGTTCCATATATCTTGATCAATAGTTAGTGGGAACATAATAACTTATTTGTAATCAAATAAGGTTTAAAAAATGCAATAAAAAGGTCCAAAAAAGCAACTATATTTGTGTTTTGTGTATGGATATACCAGAAGTTGCTACTTTTTTATCTTTCATAATCAAGCCTCTAAGCGGGAGCTAGGTTTTCATTTTAGACCCATACTTTCTATGGGTAATTTTCTTAGAATTTTGTGTAGATTTCGATTTTGGTATTCGCCTGTCACGTTTTTTCTCACCCGAACAAATTGACCCACCCTAATATACAGGGTGTTTCGCATAAGAGTGGTCAAAAGACTAGAGCGTGTAGGATGGGTTGAGATAAGAAAAAAATCGTATGGGAGGGGGGGTCAATTTCCCCCCGTTTAGGCGGGAGCCATTTTATAAAAATCCGACTTAACACCGAAAAAAAAAATATTAATAAATAATGATTTGACCTAGATAACTTTTGCTTGCTGAT
Organism: Myopa testacea; assembly: GCA_949629155.1. Classification (NCBI taxonomy): domain Eukaryota; kingdom Metazoa; phylum Arthropoda; class Insecta; order Diptera; family Conopidae; genus Myopa; species Myopa testacea. The sequence goes on from OX451347.1 coordinate 18,901,810, forward strand.
TTTCAAAGCCAAATATCCGCTTCTTAATATGCTTTTTAAATTAGGTTCCTATGTCGAACAGTTTTTGAGAAATTTAATGACAAAGTTAAAATTTGGAAAAAAAATTCCGAAAAAAATGTTTGGTCGCAATTTCCGACAATAAAATGTATAAATTTTTTTCCGACAATAAAATTCTCTAATCAATTCTAGAGAGAATGCTTCAAACCAAAAGGATCTATGCTTTATAGTTTCCGAGAAAAGTGAAAATTACGAAGCATACTTTCCTTTCAAACACCAATTTTTTGGCTACTTGTGTTTTATTACTGGTGCAAACATATGGAAAAAGGAAGGAGTTTAGTTCGTAATTTCCACTTTTCTCAGAAACAACAAAACATAGATCCTTCCGGTTTGAAGCATTCTCTCTAGAATTGATTAGAGAATTTAATGGTCGCAAAAACTTTTATACTTAATACCGTAATTTTAAAAAAAATCGCGATCAAAAACGTTTTTTCGGAATTTTTATTCCAAATTTTAACTTTGGCATTAATTTTCTCAAAAACTGTTTGATGTAGGAACCTAATTTAAAAAGGATAGAAAGAAGCGGCTTTGAAAATCAGTAAGCAAAAGTTATCTATTTAGGTTTAACCATTATGTTTTAATATTATTTTTTTCGATGTTAAGTCGGATTTTTATAAAATGGCTCCTCCCGCCTAAACGGGGGGAAATTGACCTCCCCCTCCCATACGATTTTTTTCTTGTCTCGACCCATCCTACACGCCCTAGTCTTTTGACCACTCTTATGCGAAACACCCTGTATATATATATATACAGTGCAATCGGGAAAACGTAAACACTAGTTTACGTCAACATCCCAAAACGTCAACCATTAATTTTTTACATTGTCTACTCTAAAACGTCAACTTTAAATAAACCAAAATTTTGAATTTAGCAACAGTTAAAATACACAGTTTTGATCACACACACATTTATTTTATGAAATTAGTTCAGAAATTTGGGTATTCCCCTTATAAGTACGTAGAATAGAAAAAAAATTGAATCTCTATTTGTTGTCTTTTTTATGTTCAGTTGCTTTTTTGTTCTCGTAAGTATCACATTACCAAAATGTGCTCCAAACAACCGAAAGTGCTTAAATTACAAGAAAAGGTAAATATTTTGGATTTATTAGAAAAGGGTGCAAGTGCGGTAGCTTTAGCAAAGCAATATGGTATCTCAAAATCAACAATTAGCAAGATAAAAATGAAAAAAAAAATAAAATTTTGGACTGTGTTAATAACACACTTTCCGGTCCGGGAAAAAAAAAGACATTAATGCATCAGAGTTGCCAAAAATGGAAAAGCGCCTGTATCAATAGTTTGCTAAGCAGAGAGAAAGGAATTATCCGGTTAATGCATTAGCGCTCAAACAAAAGGCTAAAGAGATTCTTCTAAAAGTAAAAGAAAAGGAATGTTCTTTTAACGCAAGTGATGGATGGTTGCAAGGTTTTAAAAAAAGATTTGGAGTTCGCCTGCTTAAAATAACTGGAGAAAAGCTATTTTCGCAGCGAATGTCGAACCATTTAAAATCAAAGTAGAACAAAAAATTTAAGAAATGGGTCTATGCCATGATTAATTGTCCCAGGCGTAAAGACAGAAAACAACGCGTTACTTTTTTATGTTGTGCTAATGCTTCCGGAGATCATAAGCTCAAATTGTTGGTGATTGGGAAGGCAAAAAATCCACGCGTTTTCAAAAATTTTAACTGCCCAACTGAGTACAAGAGTTCCAAGTCCTCATGGATGCCATCAGCTATTTTCTGCGATTGGTTTCACAAATCCTTTGTGCGACAGGTTAATACATACATATATTCTGCTGCAGAATAGCTAAGATTTTCTAATTTTAGGTAACAGATTTTCTTTGAAAAAAAAAAAATTGCCAGTTAAAGCGCTCCTTCTGATAGACAATGCTCCGTCTCATCCAAGTGAATTAGAGCTTAAAACAGAAGATGGAAACACAATTGCAATGTTTTTTCCTCCGAATGTAACCCCACTTATCCAACCAATGGATCAAAACGTTATTAAAATAACGAAGCTGTATTATAGAAACAGTCTTCTAGCCATGATAGCAGCAAAAAAATCAGATCTAATAGATTTGATGAAAGCTGTTGCATTAAAGGATTGTGTTATGCTTTTAGAAGCCGCATGGAATAAAGTTAGCAAAGATACATTGGCAAAATGCTGGCAAACTGTTTTGCGTTTCACGGAAAATGAGACAGATCCGGAGGAAGATATTCCGTTAAGCATATTGAAAGAAAAAATAAACTCGGAACTGCAACAACAAATGGAGCTCGTAGTTGATCTGCTTTATGAAATAAATCCTCAGGTTTGTCGCTTTTTAAAATTATTTTAACGACACAACCAGTAACTTTATACATTTTTTAAGGTTGACTATACAGAACCATCTATTTAGAAGTGGAATGAAGATTTGAAAATGAGGAGTTAGAAGTGACCGATGACAACGATTTAGATACGAGTACAAATGTACAGACAATAAAACCAAACGAAGCTGTCGAAATATTTAACCGGGCTTTGGATTGGGCTCAATGCGAGAATGTTGAGCAAAATTACCTAAATGTATTAAGACGTTTACGAGAGAAAGCTCTCCTCCAAGTATTGGAAAGAAAAAAACAACAGAGAAATTTGAAAATGAGGAGTTAGAAGTGACCGATGACAACGATTTAGATACGAGTACAAATGTACAGACAATAAAACCAAACGAAGCTGTCGAAATATTTAACCGGGCTTTGGATTGGGCTCAATGCGAGAATGTTGAGCAAAATTACCTAAATGTATTAAGACGTTTACGAGAGAAAGCTCTCCTCCAAGTATTGGAAAGAAAAAAACAACAGAGAAAATAACAGATTTTTTTTAGATGCATAAGTAAGTATGTATGTATGTGAAATGTGATCTCTTTTAAAATGTGTTCCTTTAGTTTTACTTAGGCTGAAAGCCTTTTTTGTTCCTTTTTTGTATTTGTTTATGTTTCGTTTTAGTTTATAGTCAATAAAAACGTTTTAAAGCACACTATAAATATGTTTTTTATTAAAAATTTCTACATTCATAAGCGTCAACAATTTGTTAAACGTCAACACCCGCGGTTTTAATTAGTTGACGTTTCCCCGAGCGCACTGTATATATATATAGGAACAAATGTAGAACAGCTGCCAAGCTCAGATTTTTTATATAAATATATGTATGTATATATATATGTATGTTTCTTCGGGGGCTGGTCAACCATCTTGGATTTATGACCGTTTGAAGGACAAATAAATGGTTTAATAAAAGGCACTTATTTCATAAACTAAGAGAGGTAGCGGAACTAACGAAGTACTGTTGGAAAGGTATTTTTAATTAATTTATATATACATATATATTATATATATGTATATATGTTACATTTAATATTTATTATTATATTATATCTTGTTGTTACTAATTGTTTCTTTGTTACTAATTGCCAATTACTTGGAATTTGGAACGCACTGTTTGAATATTAATTACATGGCTTACCAAACGTTTTTTTATTAATAGTAGCAACTCTCAGTTTTTGGTTTTTTGTTCTTTTTCACACTTCAGTCAGTTCTTTATAAAATAAAGAGTCTATTCGTCATTAAAGGTTAACTGGTTATGGGCCCAGACACCGACAAGAATTAATTATTGAAAAATTTGTGGATTCGTCACAATGGACGATGTGGAGGTTTCAGGTGCGCGTCAACCTGATTGATGCTGAATTGTTCGGTTATGTGGAGGGCACGGTAACTAAAACAGAAAAAACTTTAGATTGGAATAAAAACGACACAAAGGCGCAGCGTATAATTGTTAATTCGTGCGGAGGTAAGGTTTTAGTTCATTTATGTAATTGCTCCACGTCGCAGGAAATGTGTAATAAACTCCACGTGGTATATGAGAAAACTCATATGGCGGCGAAACATTTATTACTAGAACAGTTTTTTGCATACAAGATGGATACCGTCAAAGATATAGCTACGACAAAACTGACGCTTGGTATCTTGATTCAGGGGCGACCAGTCATATGTATATGTAAACGACGGGACTGGTTTACAGAATTTACAAGTTTGAAAAGGCCAGTTGATGTTCTCGGTGATGGCAAGGTAATGCAATCTCATGGTCGTGGCGATATTTAGATTCTATCCTATACTGGAACAAATTGGATTAAAAAAATTCTAAAAAATGTTTTATATTCACCACAGTTGTATGTAAACCTTTTTTCAGCAGCAAAAGCTTTAGATAATGGCCATAGAAGTTGTTCAGGTAAAAACTCATTTAAATTGCTTGATGGTGAAAACGTAGTTGCAGTGGGAGCACGGCAAGGAACTATGTTTCAGATGCTTTTAAAAATAATTGAACCCAAGTCTGAAAATGTGACTGCTAAATTGCAATCAGACATGACACCATGAAAACATGGTTTGAGCGATTAGGCCATCAAAATGTTATTCATGTAAGAACATATTTGAATAGAAATGGAATAGTCTTCGTAAATAACAACTTTCACTGTGATGGTTGTGCTTTTGGAAACCAACATCGATTGAGTTTTAATTCCAGAACAGAAAAATCGAAAGCGGTGAGGTACAGTACAATACGCATATAAGAAAGTCTGAAAATGTAAAGATTTTGTTTCTTATATGCGAGCTTTCTTATAAAGAGAACACGCATATAGGAAAGATAGTTTCTTATATATGTAACACGCATATAGGAAAGATATTTTCTTATATGCGTCAGAAACAAAATTTAAAAAATTTCCTATGAGTATGCAGATACAAATTTGAAATAAAATTAATACACATTTAATTGACAAAACATTTCTTTTGTTCGACGACATTTTACACAAAATAAATAAAAACAACGAAGCCGGCTGATTTCACAAAAATCTACGACTTCATTTGACATTTGGACCAGTGTTCAGATGTAAATTGTACATTTGGACAGATGTAAATTGTACAATCCCCAAATTGAAAAAAATTTCATTGTGAGAATACTTTCTTATACTTTCTTATACAATTTTCTATGGTAGGAATATAATTTTTCATAAAAATTTTTTTCTTATAGAAGAGTTTTTCTTATAAGCGAGTTTCTTATATAAGGATTATTTAGCACGTAGTTATATGGAAATGTACATGGTGTCTGGAAAAGTGTTTCTTATAGCCGAGTTTTTCTTATAAACGAGTTTCTTATATGCGTATTGTACTGTATTGCATGTTGATGTTTGTGGCCCAATCGAAGTATTGTCTTTTAGAGGATCAAAATATTTCATACTTATTAAAGATGGGTTCTCACATTTTCGGTTTGTTTATTTCTTAAAGGAAAAGGCAGAAGTTTTTAATAAACTAAAGTTTATCATAAAATTTATTGAAAAGCATGTGGGTAATCGAATAAAAGCACTTCAGGCAGACAACGGAATGGAATTTGTGAACTCAGATGTGAATACGATGCTGGAAGAAAATGGAATCCAACACAGACGTTCAATAGCCTACACCCCTGAACAAAATGGCTGCATAGAACGTGAAAACCGCACAATAATGTAATCAGCTAGGTCGATGATACATGCAAAGGATCTTGACTTTCGATTGTGGGCAGAGGCGATGCAAACAGCTGTGTTTATATTAAATCGCACAGGAACGAGCACTCTGATGGACAAAACGCGTTACGAACTCTGTTATGGTAAGGCTGCACATTTGGACTGTTTTGAAACGTTTGGTTCTGAGGTTTATGTACATATACCAAAACAAAAATGTCGAAAGCTTGATGCAAAATCAAAAAATGTATTTTTGTTGGTTATGATGAAGATAAGGGCTTCCGAGATGTTAAATTTTTAAGCGAATCAATAGTGACTACGATTACTGATGATGAAAAAGAAACTGCTGATGATATATGCTTAGATGACCAAGACGATTGTCAAGATACATTAGACGATCAAGACACTTCTAAAATTGCATCAAATGATCAAGATACTTGTCAAGTTGTCCCACAGAGAAAAGAAAACACAAAAGGTTTTTCCGAAAGATATTGATGAGAATAATATCTTGAGTTCTAGATTAAGAAATGGAGAAAATAATCTTATGGCAACCGCTTTCTTTATGGCCGCTGAAGAACCGAAGGCATACCAAGAAGTAACTGAGTCAGTGGACCAAGAAAAATGGGAAGAAGCGATGCGTGATGAATACGATTCATTTCTTAAAAATAAAACATGGGCTTTAGTAGACAAACCAAAACATCAGAAAGTAATCGACAACAAATGGGTTTATAAAATAAAACAAATCGATTCAGGCGAACGATATAAGGCGAGACTTGTTGTTCGAGGATTCACGCCAGAATATGGCGTCGATTTTCTGGAAACCTTTAGTCCTGTAGTACGTTTTACTTCTTTAAGGGTGATACTAGCCATAGCAGCTGACCACAAAATGCAAATTATACAGTTTGATGTTAAGACAGCATTTCTAAATGGAGATCTAAAAGAAGTTATTTATATGAAGCAACCTAAAGGTTTTGATGACAAAAGTGAGCGGCTTTGTAGGCATCAGAGAAGCCTTTATGGCCTTAAACAAGCATCCAGATGCTAGAAGGAAAAGTTCAAAGCATTCATTATTCGTTACGGTTTCAAAATAAGTCAGTCTGACCCCTGTGTATTTATAAGCCATGATAGAGCTGGAACAGTAATTCTTGCAATCTATGTCGATGATGTAATAATTGTTGGAAACAATAACTTATGTACAGATGCAGTAAATAAGCATCTTCAAGAGCATTTTGAAATAAGAGTAATGAAAGTCGGTTGTTTTTTGGGATTGCAAGTACTGAGAAATAAGGATGGTTAAATTTTTATTCATCAAAAGAATTATGCAGAAAAATTGCTGAAGAGGTATCAAGCAGAACATTGCAACCAGTTAGCATTTCCACTGATCCAAATCAGATATTGAACATTTTTCAAGATTATCAGGATAGCAAATATTAATACGGACAATAAGCAGGAAGTCTAATGTATTTGGCGATCTCTACAAGGCCAGATATTTCCTATGCTCTTGGAAATGTTTGTCGATATTTAGAGAAACCAAAAGTGCCGCATGAGAATGCACTCAAAAGGATATTAAAATATATTAAAGGTACAATTAACATTGGTATTTTATATATAAGCGATGGTAGCAAATTAATGTGTGGATACAGTGACGCGGATTATGCTGGAGACGCTGATACCAGAAAATCAACATCCGGATATGCATTTTTATATAACGAAAGCATAGTTAGTTGGTGCATTTCCCTTTCTACAACAGAGGCAGAATATGTTGCAGTTTGGTTTGGTTTGGTTAAAAAAAAATCAAAACAAATTTTGGTCAAAAAAATCTTCTCCAATTCTTACATCGATCGGACGCTTTCTGTATAAACATTATATTATTTTGTCGTTTTTAATTAAATTTTTATACAATTATTTGCTTCTTTCTTACAAAATGCTTTGCTCGAAATGCGTATCGCTTTTGAATCATGATTCGGATATTTTGTCTGTAATTAATGGTTTAAAAGCTGAAATAATAAAATTAGAAAAACTTTTTCTAAATCATTTAAAAGGTGAAGTTAACTGTTCACCAGCAGAAAACGAAGACTCGAACATTGTACAACCTGTTACTTCGCGTCTTCGCCCCCGCAAGCAGAAAAATGTAATAAAGCAAGCTGATGAGAATCGCTCAGAACAGGTTTCTAAACGTGCTGTTGTCAACTCTGTTTTGCATGAACTTAGGCAAAGTGAAGTAAACTCTCTTTCTCCCGTTTTTGAAGAGAAGGAGTCTACCTCTTCTATTAGTTCTGTTTGTGAGAATGCTTCTTCATCTTCAATCAACAACAATGAGTGTTTCCAGACAGTGAAGAACAATAACGGACCGAATAAAAATAAGCGCTCCAAAACTCGCAAAGTTTTTGGTTCTGACACTGAAACTGAATTTAATGTTTTACCCAGAAATGGATGGGTTCATATCTCAAAGTTTAAATCTTATACTACTCCGGAGAATATCGTCGGTCACTTATCCAAAAAATTGGGAGTGCAGACCTCGATATTAAAATGCTATAGGCTCGTAAAAAAGGACACTCCTTTGGCCAATCTGAGTCATGTCAATTTTAAATTAGGATTTCCAGAACAGTTGTTAAATAAAGTTATGGATGCTTCATTATGGCCTTTTGTAATTCAGGTTAAGCATTTTTCTTCATTAACTCAAGTATGTTCTGATCCAAAAAACTTAATAAATCCAATAGCTCCAGCGAACTAACTGATTCCGTTATTTCTATACTTTATCAAAATGTTCGTGGTCTTAACTCAAAACTTAAAGAGCTTTATCTGAAATCGTTCAATATTAACTATGATGTTATTACATTGACAGAAACATGGCTTACGGAAAGTGTCTTCAATTTAGAAATTTTGTCACCGCTATTTACGATTTATCGGACAGATAGAAACCATGCTATGACCGGATTAAAAAGAGGTGGCGGTGTCCTCATTGCAGTTAAATCCTCTTATTTTTCACGTATGCTGAATTTAAATGATAATCAGAATGAAAATCTTGACATTAATCTATGCTGTATTTTTGTAAAAGCGAACTGCCTATCATTTTATATCACTTGTTCATATATTCCCCCCAACTCTGGGTTGGAAAATTACCAGAAGCATTATGATTGCTTATGTAAATTAAGTAATAATCTGTTAAATACAGAGCGTCTAGTTGTGTTAGGTGACTTCAACTTACCTCATGTTTCTTGGAAAATTGATCCTGATGATTCTCAAGTTCTGTTACCATCAAATGATACTTCTAACTGTAATTTTTTGGATGATTTGATGGCTTGTGGGATTTTCCAAGTTAATTACATTAAAAATCAAAATAATCGTTTACTTGACCTAGTGTTTACTGATGAATAAGATGGCATTAATATTTCCCGTACTGATGCTCTTGTATGTCCGGAGGATAAACATCACCCAACATTATTACTGCAGTTGGCTGGCCGAACTAAACAGCGACATACCAGGAAAGTTTGCCATCAAAAGGAATTCAACTTCAGGAAAACAAACTATGATATCCTGAAAAGTCAAATTTGCAATATTGACTGGGATCTGATTTTAGGCTTACAAGGTTCTTCATCACCCTCTAATATCGACGCCGCTGTGGCAGCAGTTTATCTACTTTTGGGTGAGTGCACTAAATCTGCAGGGCCGTTACGTAGCACAAGCATTTGTTACGGTCCAATTTGGTTTACGAATGAAGTTCGTGTACTGCGCAATGTTAAAACCAAGTTTTACAAAAGCTTCATCAAACATGGGTCAACTGATTGTTATATAAAATATATTGCTGCGAGAAATAGATACCGCCGAAGTCTTCAATTCTCATATAATATCTATATTTTACGGGTCAAGGCTAACCTGAAGGCCGATCCAAAGTCCTTTTGGACTTTTGTTAATACTAAACGTAAATGTAGTATGATTCCACCTACAATGTATTTGAATGATGAAGAATCTAATGATATTCAGCTCACATGTAATTTGTTTGCAAAATTTTTTAAATCAACGTATCGTGATGTACGACATGACGTAACAAATTATCCGTATTCAGTATCTAATTGTCTTAATATGCAATCTATTACCATTGACCAGAATATTGTTCTGAAAGAACTGATGGATCTAAAATTAAATTACAATCCAGGACCAGACAATATTCCAGCTTGTATCATGCGTTATTGCGCTAAAGAACTGGCGTACCCAGTAACGTTAATTTTTGATTACTCACTACATTCTGACTACTTTCCAGCAGTATGGAAAGCCTCTTATGTCATTCCCATACACAAAACTGGGAATAGATCAAACATTTCTAATTATCGTGCTATTGCAAAGTACGCTGCCTAAACTTTTTGAGAAAATTATCATAACCCAGATTTCCCGTGAAGTGTATTCATCCATCTCCGAGATTCAGCATGGATTCCGCCCTGGAAAGTCTACTACAACTAATCTTCTGGAATTCGTTTCTAAGACAATAAATGGCTTTAAATGCGGTATGCAAACAGATGTCATTTATACAGATTTCTCCAAAGCTTTTGATGTTGTTAATCACAAAATTCTAATGATGAAATTAAAACTTTTTGGATTTCCCTTGAGCTTATTAAATGGATTCAATCGTATCTCACTGACCGTACGCAATCTATTTTACTGCAAAACATGAAATCTGATTCATTCCAAGTTAAGTCTGGTGTCCCACAAGGAAGTCACTTCGGGCCTATTTTATTTCTTATCTTCATTAACGATTTACCTTCGATCTTACAAAATTGCGAATTCATATAAAAATGGATGTGATGCGTTGCTGCTCCAAACCGACCTACACAATGTTCTTACATGGTGTGATGTAAACGGCATGAGTTTGAACTTGCGCAAATGCAAACAAATGTCGTTTTCGCGATCGACCTCATTCAACTACTCGTACTCTATTGGTGATCATCAATTGGAAATCTTAAATATCGTTGAGGATCTTGGCGTGGTGTTGGATAGTAAACTGTGTTTCCATGCCCATATTGATCGGATAACCGCCAGATCCCTAAGTCTACTTGGATTTATTAAACGTTGGGCAAAGGAATTTGATGATCCTTACATCAACAAAATTCTTTACACGTCATTAGTTCGACCAATACTAGAATATGCTTCGCCTGTATGGTCGCCTAACTATGGTTGCTACATCTCTAAGATCGAATCGGTTCAAAACAGTTTCTTTTATTTTGTTTACGGAATCTTCACTGGGATCCTTCAATAAGACTTCCATCGTATAAGTCACGACTCAAATTGATTAATTTGTCATCACTTTCCCATCGGAGAATAATGTTAAATTCAGTGTTTATCCTAAACCTTCTCCATGGGGTCACGGACTCTGTTCATCTCTTAAGCAGTATAGGCATCAACATTCCACGCATGTCCTCTAGAGGACACGAATTCCTGCATCTTCAATTCTGCAGGACTACTTATCTTCTGAATGAACCACTCCGCAAGGCTTGCGCTGACCTGAATTCGGTCTCGGCCGTTGTAAATCTAGCAGATTCTATGTTTATCACAAAGGGAAAAATTCTAGAATTTCTTGTTAATAATAATTTGTAATTTATTATTTCAAGCTATAAAGCTTAGCTTAGTTATTAATAAATTATTTCGAGCTATAAAGCTTGCTTAGCTTAGTTATTAAATTAAATAAATAAATAAAAAACGTTTTTTTAACGAGTTGCAGCCGAGGGATAAATTTAGAAAAGCAAAATTTTTAGTGGATAATCAAAGCGCGATCCGGTTAATAAAAAATCCCGAATTTTACTAACGGACCAAACATATTGATGTGCGATGTCACTATATTCGTGATCAGTATGAAAACGGAGAGTTCGACTTGGAATATGCGACATGAAAGCAGATATTTTTACAAAAGCATTACCAATAGAACGATTTAATTTGTTAAGATTGTTAAGGGGAATAACTGCTACATCGAATGGAATGTAATATTATGTAATGTTAGTTAAATGTTATATTGAATGAAATATTTTCATTTATTTTGTAACAAAAACTGGGAGTGTTAGAATATTTTGTTACTAATTGTTTGTTTATTTACTAATTGTCAGTTACTTTGACTTTGCAACGCACTGTTCGAATATAAATTACATGGCTTACGAACGTTTTCTTATAATTAGCAGCAACTCTCCCTTTTTGGTTTTTTGTTCTTTTTTTCTTTTTCACACTTCAGTCAGTTCTTTATAAAATAAAGAGTCTATTTGTCTTTAAAAGTTAACACTAACACCATTTAAGAAAGAAGCTATTCATTTGTTCCTAACTAACGAAAAAGCATCAAATTTTAATTCCCTAGAAATTATCAAATCTCTACTGTAGCTTATACATACAGTAGCGGACATAAAAATCCGGACACCTAAAAAATTAGTATAATTCCCATTTATTTTTTTAACTGCTAATATTTTATTAAAAAACCTTTTACCCATGAATATGTATGTCCTTTAACTACCTGAAACATATAATTAGCAAGGTAATAAAAAGCCTGGTTTTTGTTTAAAACGATAGAATGTTTATTATGGATTTTTGGTTTTTTTACAACATTTAACAAGAATTTTCATAACCTTTTTATTACATTCAATAAAAATACAAAATTACACCTGAAGCAATTACAACCCTAAAGATTCTAAAAAACTTTACTTTAATACTTCGTGGAAGCTCCTTTGTTTTTTATGACCATATTAATGCGATCAGGCATTGAGTCAATCAAATTGTGTAGTGTCTGTGCTGTGATAGCCTTATACCAGACTTCCTCGATAATGCGGTCAAATTTTGGTAAAGTCCTGGGCTTCCTCTTTGTAATTTCTACTTTCATAATGTGCCACAGGTTCTCCATTGGTTTGAGATCAGGGTATTTCCAACCCACTTCAATGCCGAAATTCCGACTTTTCATAAGTAATCCTTTACCTACACAAAAATAAACCGATTTGACAAATTAAAATTTTTGTAATTATTAGTCAATTCTACAATCATCCATAAAATATTATTACTAACCAATTTTGCACGGTTACAAGGCGCAGAATCATCCTGGAATATGACGTTGCCTAGTAGCGAAAAGTGTTGCCCCACCGAGGGGATTAAATTTTTTTCCAGTATGCGCTGGAACATAACAGCATTCACTGTTTGGTCTAGAAGAACCAGCTGTCCAACACCATGGTAGAAAAAACATCCCCATGCCATTCGGCTACCACCCTGCCTGAGGGTACGTTTAATGCATTCGTCGCCGTAACGCTCGCCTTTTCTTCGCCTCACGTACGAAATTCCATCGGATCCAAACAAGTTAAACTTGTATTCGTCTGAGAAGATCACTTTTCTCCAATTCACCACAATCCAATTCTGGTGTCCTTTGGCCCAATTTAAGCATTTTTGACCCATTTTTGCTGTCAAGAGAGGCTTCTTGGCGGGGCGGCGCGCGCATAAGCCGGCTTCTGTGAATCTTCTACGAACAGTTCTTGTGCTGATTTGGGTTCCATTGTCTTCTCCAAACTCTTTTCTAATATCCTCAGTCATTTTGAAGCGGTTTCGCAAGCTTATGCGTTTTAAAACGCTATCCTCTGCCGCATTGGTCTTTCGGACCCGTCCTGACCCTGGTTTTCATTATATTTTATTAAAAAAACGCTGATGGACGATTTGCTGAATCCAATTCTTCTACTAATGTCCCGGAGAACCAGCTTTTCCGCCCGCAATGCCAAAATCTGAGCTTTATCGGCGCAACTCATTTTTTTAAAATTTGGCATTTTTTCGCTTTTTTTTTAAATTTGTATGGCACTTGTCATGCCAGTAACAACAGAATGATAAAAAAATGCACATAATGCATGTATTTATACAAAATAATTGCCCTACCTACAGACCCTTGTACCTGGGGAGCACTACAACCCTTTGAATGCATCCCCACTACCTGTCTGGATTTTTATGTCCGCTACTCTATATCCAAGGCAAGAGAAGTGATTAAAGCTATATGCCTATAGTTAATATCAACACTGGAGATGGGATAGTAAACAGTGCAACAGACACAGAACAGAACTTAGTTGGACACCGATTTAAACTGTGGCAAAATATTTCAGTACAGAAAAAAATGGACAGGTTTCAATTTAAAGGAAACAACAAGACCCAAAGTACCACCCATCGAAAAGTAGCAGTTCATCAGTCTATCACAATACCCAAAGTCTTCGGATATCCAACGAAGCACGAAGTTACCAATTAGAAATAGGCCTGAAGCAGCTGTTGCTCTATTATATGCAACATACAAAGCTGCTCGTCTCATTCTGCTACATTCTGCTAAAATAACAATAAATGCTAAGAAATACTGTTGATAAATTGAAAATGATTCTTAAATTGAAATAGAAGAAATACATACACTGTTCCACTAAAGTCTTCGCACAGCACTTCGCCAAAACTTTATTGATCAAAAAAGGTAATGTTTAGCAAGAATTTAAAAAAAAAATTTTAATAAAGCTTTGTTTATTAAGCCATTTCCTTAAGTTTAACAAAAAAATAAACCAATTTCATCAATTAATCCAAAAGTTATTAACTAAAAACGCAACAAAGTCACTGAATTAGCTCCAATAAAGTCTTCGTACACTCACAAACAAAGTAACTAAAAATCCTTAAAAACTGTGAACTTTGTTTTTTAATATTTGGTGGTGTAGCCTATATTTTTAATAACGTCTTTAAGACGGTCCAGCATCGATTCCACAAGTTTCTGTGCATAGCGTGGTTCGATTTTCACCCATTCCCCCTGAAGATTTCTTTTAGTCGAGACTTTTAGCTAGTATGATGCGTCCTGATCCTTTTCTCAAGCATATTCCACATATGCTCTATGGGGTTGACATCAGGACTCTGTGATGGTGTTTTAAGCATGTGTCGAACATTGTACGCCAAGTACATCCTGGTGTTCTGAGCCATGTTTTTGGTATAATTATCTTCTTGAATATAATATCCTTGAGATACGCCACATACGCAACATGGTGTACGAAGACTTTATTGGAGCTAATTCAGTGACTTTGTTGCGTTTTTAGTTAATAACTTTTGGATTAATTGATGAAATTGGTTTATTTTTTTGTTAAATAAGGAAATGGCTTAATAAACAAAGCTGTATTAAAAATTTTTTGAAAAAAATTCTTGCTACACATTACCTTTTTCTGTCAATCAAGTTTTGACCAAGTGCTGTACGAAGACTTTAGTGGAACACTGTATATCTTGAAATTGTAGATGAGTTGAAAACAATATTAATTAGCCTCAAAATTTGAAAAAATTCTAACATAAATAACAATATATTTCAATATACAATGGAGATGAAGAGTATAAAAATAATTGTAATATATATTATAATAAAAAACCAACACTTAACCAACTATGCACGGTCTCATAAGTGATGCGACTTATTCTTGGCATTGCGTTCCTCTTTTGGTGGTGGCTTCGGAAATCCTCAAAAATTGAAAATGTCCCTTTCTCTAACAATGCGTCCATACTGGGCTTGCTTCCTTTGCGGCATAATTTAAAGTCGCCCATTATGATGAGTTTTTCGAAAGGCAGTCCTACATTAAAGTCACGTAAGTCCTTAACTGCATTCCGAAGCATCATTAAAAGATATATTCTGGAAAACACGAGTTTCTGTAAAGAACAATGAAGAAAAAAGTACAGTTTTTAAAAGGAATGAGTTGCGGAGGTTTCTCTCGGCAACTGTAATCCCTGTCAAATAAATTTACTACATGCGATGGTATTTTTTCTATAGATAATACAGTCGACTCTCGATATAACGAAAGATATAATGTCAGAGCTCTTCGTTATTTCGAATTTTTCGTTAAATCGAATAGTACACAGAAGTCGGGGTAAATAAATTTCAGAAACCTTCTCTCCCGAATGTTTCAATATGCGCACTCCAAACCTTTTTGTGAATTTGCTTAACCAATCTTCACTTGCATTAAACGAACCCCTGTACATTTTTTTATGAATTTCTTTTGCCTTAGCCTTTAAAAGTACTCCATCAATTGGTGCATGTCTTTCTCGCTGCATTAGAAACCATTCATAAAGTTTATTTTCCATAATCGGAATCTCTCCATCCCTAATCGAAAAACGCGATTTAGAGGTTTTGAGACTTTTTGCATGACTTCAAATCTCATTTTCCATTTTTTTTTGGTACAAATAGAAGACTTTGGTACTCCATATTTCACTGAAAGTGCTTTCAGAGACGCTCCTTCCGCACAGTCCTTAAGTATTTGTACCTTTTCTCCTATTGCTAAACTTGTCCTTTTCAACATTTTAATTTTTCTAAATGCGATTGTTACTTCTCTCACACAAGTGAGCACAATGAATGCAAGAGATTTAAGGGGTTACTTGGCGCTCGAAAAAATAGGTATAAAAATAAATTTTTTTTTACGCCTGTAAAATGATCTTTATTTTTTACATATATGTTGTAGTTTTATGAACAAATTACAATATTAAGGATTATAAAAATAAAAAAAATGGCGGAGATATAAGCCGATAAGTAGGACCCTCTTTTGAAAATCCTTGCTGATGGTGTACTTGATTTTGTTGTTAGGCATCGTCTAAAACATAAAAAATATTTTTTTTCTTATTTAAAAGGGTAATAGCTAAAATGTGACATAGGGGAAAAATTTTAAAATATTTTTTGTAGAAATGACAGCTGTTTGAAAAAAAAAAACTCGAATTTGCATCGAAATTTTGAAATTAAAAAATGTATAACTTTCGAACTTGACACCTAATTACAAAAATCCTACGTCACATTTTAGATAATATTATAAGAAATAAGTGTTGTAAATTTTAAACAACTCGGTTAAGTAGATCTTGAGATATCGTGTACACCGGTTTGAAAGAAGTAGTTTCGAGAAAACATAAAAGAAAAAATAGTACGACGTCAGTACGGGTCCGATATATATGACAATGAATTTACCTGAGTTATTTGTACCTTCCGAAACTCCCCAAGGGAATAATGTAATATCATTTGTCAAGGCTTTGAGTTCTCGTAACGGTCCGATCGCTAACTGAGGTTTCGGGTCGATTTCGACGCGCTCACTCATAATTGCTATAACTTCGGTAATAGTTTGAATTTTGGAATGATTAAACGCTTAAAATATTCTCAGAAGTATAAACAATTCATCTAGCAAAAAATAAAAAAATCAATTTTTTCAAAATTTCAAGGTGGTGTAACCCCTTAAGACACAAATTTGTCGCATTCATTTTTACCTTCAAGTAGAACTGAAGGCTACCGACAAATAGAATACTTGTAAGCATAAAGTAACGAAAATGTCTATTCAAATTCCGAGATTGAAATAATTGTATTAACAGAGTAATATAAGTACATAACTCATTTACTATATCTACTACACAACAACCACATAGCAAAACTACGAAAAACAATAAAAAAAGTATATTCCGACAACAACAACGTAGTCTTCCACTTGTTCTTTAACTCTAGCTTAACCCTTTACCGGTATACTCACACTCTATGTGTTTTAGCTGACACAAAAGCATAAAATCCCAGCCATCTGCATCTTACAAAATGCATTATCAATTAACAGCCGAATATTAGTGACATACTTAACACTGTAAAGAACAACAACACAATAAATTTCTACAATATACATATACAGTTGCGAACAACAAAATAGCAGTACCAATCTTAATATTTAATTTATCCAATATTTTACCCATCGGATTATCCAATAATTTTTTATTTTATTTTTTATTATCAAATGTCATAACAGAATTTAAAAAAAAAACCATCTCAGCCTTTCAAACGTTAGGGATAATTTCTGGACGAAGAAAAAGATATTTTGTAGTGAACATAAAAATAGCAGTGGTTGCTATTTATTAATTTTTTATTTTATTTTTTATTATCAAATGTCATAACAGAATTTTAAAAAAAACCATCTCAGCATTTAAAACGTTAGGGATAATTTCTGGACGAAGAAAAAGATATTTTGTAGTGAACATAAAAATAGCAGTGGTTGCTATTTATTAATTTTTTATTTTATTTTTTATTATCAAATGTCACAACAGAATTTAAAAAAAAAACCATCTCAGCATTTAAAACGTTAGGGATAATTTCTGGACGAAGAAAAAGATATTTTGTAGTGAACATAAAAATAGCAGTGGTTGAGTGAGGTAAATCGTACTTTATTTTTGACGAAATTTTTGAAAATACATAGAAATAATTAAGAAAAATTATGGCGTAATTATCAGTATTTTGTGGCGTTTCCTAAATTATTTATAACAGCTTTACATCGCGTTGGCATGGAGTTAACTAACCACTGGCATCTCTCAGTTGGTATGGAATACCATGCATTCTGGACAACTTCCCATAGTTCCCTGTTATTCGTTGGCTTCGAGTTATAAACCGATCTTTTAATATCTGCCCATTGATTTTCAATCGGATTGAGGTCAGGCGATTCTGCTGGCCACTCCATTACCTCAATCTTGTTGACTCTAAACCATTCGTTTGCCTTTCGACTCGTATGTTTAGCTGTTGGAAAACCCATTTAATCGGCATTTCTTCACTACTAAATGGTAGCATTACTTTCTCCAAGATATCAACGTAAATTTGTTGATCCATTATGGAATCGATTTTGTGTATGGGACCCACACCATAGTAGGGTTTGGGTCCTTTCTGCAGGTTCTCAAAATCATTCGGTCTTCATAGGATATTGTTTTACGTTTTCCACCTCTTTTTTCCGGTTTTTCTCGATATTTGATGGCATTAGATATTAACTTAGCAGAACAACTCAAAATATCCTGTATTTCTGTGTACGATTTTCGGTCTTTTCTTAGTTTTAAAATTAGTTCTCTTTTTTCATTAGTGCAGTGTTTAGCACGACCCACTACAACAAAACGCAATATAAAAACACGGGCATTTTGTTTAAATTAATTTTAATATAATAATAATAACTTACTGGTTCATGAAAATCGAATTATTCTGATTTTTCGCAAAGTTAAAGAACAATTCGTTCAACACTGCTATTTTAATGTTTGGTAGAAATACTGAATAGATAATTTTAATGTACCGTTACCTAAGTGTGGCCATATTTAAATCTGCTTATTGCTATAATAATTTCCCTTGACACTTGAGCAACCGATATATGTGCAAACGATAAATTTTTCTTTAATATATTATTAAAAATTAGGATGGTAATCATATATTCCAATGCACTGCTATTCTAGTGTTCACAGCTGTATATGTATATTAGGGTAGAGCTTAGCTATACCGGGCGAAAATTTTTTGCAGCATTTTTTACGCCGCCCCCTAAAATTGTTCCATTGGATAAAGAAATAATTTCTGTAAAATATGAAGTTGATCGGATATGAGAAAGAACATGGCACGTGGCACATTCATATGAAACTTGCAAAACATTTGAAATTTTGTATCATCGAAAAGGAATGAAGCAAACATTTTTAATAATGGTTAAATGTTCTTCATATTCAAGAATATTCATAATAATAGTGATACAGTATAGTTTTTTCAGCATAATAATTAACTAATACCTGCATTTTTGAAATTATAGATATTAAATTTCACGCATCTTATTGAGAGTGCTATTTTTTTTATAGTTATACAGGAAGTTTCGCATAAGAGGGGACAAAAGACTAGGGCGTGTAGGTTGGGTCGAGACAAAAAAAATCGTACGGGAGGGGGGAGGGGGGGGGGCATTTTCCCCCTTTTAGGCGGAGGGCGGCCATTTTCTAAAAACCCGATTTAATATCGGAAAAAAATATATTAAGAAATAACGGCGATATGTGGATCACTTTGACTTATTGAGTTTGAAAGCCAAATATCGGCCTCTTACCATCCTTTTTAAATTAGGTTCCTACGTCAAACAGTTTTTGAGAAAATTAATGCCAAAGTTAAAATTTGGAATAAAAATTCCGAAACAAATTTTTGGTCGCAATTGCAAAAATATTTTTCCGACTATAAAATTCTCTAATCAATTCTAGAGAGAATGCTTCAAACCGGAGAAGTGAAAATTACGAACTAAACTCCTTCCGCAGAGCGATCTCCTTCCATATTTTTACACCAGTAATAAAACACAAGTTTATTTTTTTTTTTTTTTCTATTTCAAAATTTTGTGTTCGATGTGCCACATCTTCCCGACGTCAAATCGATCTGAAATTTTGTACAAATTACTTTTTCATGAATTACTTCAAGCTTAGAGGGCGGCGTGGTAAAAATGTTATGGTCGAAAAATAAGGTCCACCGTAATGTATGTATATAGAATGGAACATCAGCAAGTGATGAGAAATTAGATAAATAAATTAGTGTGTATTACTTAACAGCAGTGTATTTCAATGTTTCACAGCATTATGTGAAGCTGTTATAACAATGTTTAAATTTAACAGCATTGTTTTTAGTGCACTGTGAATTATTAAATTTTGTTAATTACTTATGTTAATTAATTATTATAATTATGTTATTGGTACTACGTACTTTATTTATAAGGACCTTCTCTAATTTTCTTCAAATGTTAAGATTTAAAGAGGATTACGAGAAGGAAGATATATGGAATAGTCCCATAATAATCCCCATATAATATTGGGGAAGAGTTCGTGGCATTTTTTTAGTAAAATTCAACTGGTTTTCTTATGGTCTGAAAATCAATTTAATTAATTTATGCTCCATTATTATCTACAATGTTTCGCCATTTTTAGGGTAGAGCCATAATGCCATCGGTGAAGAATTTCTTTGGTTTCTGGTTGAAAACTGAATCAAGTAGTTTTCACAGGCTTCTTTTGAAAGCAGCTTAATTCCATTCAGAGAGTTCTTCAGAGATCGGAAGAAGTGGTATTCTAAGGGTGCTATGTCTGGTGGATGCATCAAAACTTCCCAATTAAACTCTCAAGGTTTTCGACGGGTCTTCAAATAAATGTGGTCAAGCGTTATCATGGTAGAAAACACCACCCTTCCTACTAGCCAATTCCGGACGTTTTCTTTCAATTGCCTGACGTAATCTCTCCAGTTGTTCAGAATAGAGTTGAGAATCAATAGTTCGACGACCTGGAAGTAGCTCATGGTGAAGGATTGCCTTTCAATCCCACCATACACACAGCATCACCTTTTTCGGCTACAATTCTGGTTTTGCGAACGTTTGTGACCGATCTCCATCCCTTGCCTACGATTTTTGACGATTCCGATTATCATACGTGACCCATCATTATCGGTTGTGAGACGTTTCAAAAAAGGCTCGATATCGATTGGACGACCAGTGCGTGACTCATCTTCCACATTAAAATGACCAGAACGAAAGCGATCGAACCATTTCCGCGCAGCAGATTTTGATAATGCATCTTCACCGTAGACAGTACAAAGTCTGCGCAGCGTTTTTCCCTTTGTCGTAATAATACTGCAAAGTATGGCGTAATTTGTCATTATTTTTCTCTATTTTCAAATGTAGACAACTTTCCAACCACTGCACTCATTTCGTTGCTTACACACTGAAAGTTACGGTCGAAGTATCACCTTTCCAATAAGCGTTCAGTGGTATCGCTGCGATCACTGCTGCCAGAGTTACTTGCAATTGACCCCAATCGGTAAAACGCCATTTTTTCTTAGACCCAATATATAAGCTGGGCCATTGGATGGTTTCGTTTTAAAATTTTATTTTTTAGGATTTGACTTTTTCTAAAGGAAGAATTTAAAAAAAGAGCATCCGACCCTATGTATACTTTTCGATTACATGAATCTGCGATCAGTAGTTCATCTCACAATTGCGGTGCACTTACTTAATTACCAGCCAAATAAGTTTAAATATACAGGCCAATGAGTTTCTACCATACGATAGTGTATGCAAACAGCGATCAGAATCTCCCCTGCTGTATCTTTATATACAGTTACTCACAAAATTGAGCGTACACCCTAGTTCAATGGTGAATACTGACCTCATAGGTCAATGGAAAATTGTTTTAAAAGTTCATCTGGGTTTGTGATGAACCGACCGACCATTCGCATCGCTTGAGGAGCGTACTCTGCTTCTTGCTGGCGACTGGGCTCAGGGAAATTGGGGGTGGGCTGTCTCCTTGCGAATTCAAGATGTCGTTGCACAGAAAAAATATAGGCAGAGGTTTTGAAAAATTACCAAAAAAAAAAGAACAAGAACAAACAAATATCAGAGTCGTGGAAATTACATCCAAACAGAGTGATAGGGGCGGAGACAGGTGATACTCCCCGTCCTCGTTCTGTTACCCTCCCGACCTGCTAAAAGTTTAATCCGGTTTTCTTTTAGCCCTATACAAACTGGTTCATTGCTTACTCTGCCTTAATATAAAATTAATTTACATCATTGTTAGAGTTTCTAACTTTTCTTATTTATTATTAATTCCATAATAAAAATAATCCAAATACATGTTACTAATAGTTTTAACAAAGTTTATTATCAAACGATAAATTCCACAAATTTTCCTTTCATCGGAGATAATTATCTTTAAGTTATTTATCCAAAAAAATTTTATTCAAGTTTATGAGGACGTAAAAGAATCGTTTGTTGCTTCCTTCAAGCCTTACACTAGTATGCATATATTTTAAGGTAACTTACAAGTGTTTTCAAGGTGTTAAATCAAGCAATATATACTATGCTCACATACCTGTTTATTCTCGTCGCGAATATACCAGTGGGGCCGCTGAGCTCATCGTCCTCCTCCGATATGTTTCTGTTAAAATTGGCAAAATCTACAAAATTCAAACTTTACTTTTTTTTGTAAAGGTAATTATGCATGTGCATACTCGCGTAGTTATGAAGTTATATGAAGGTAGGTATCAATAACTTAGGTAATTATGTAAGATAAGTAAAAATCCATATATATTTATATAATAAAAAAAAAGAAATGAAAATCTTATATACAGAATGATAATATATTAATATAATACAATATATTACTATTATATATCATAATATTACACAATATCAAATAACAATATAATTTATATAATTAATACAATTTATAATTACATCACTATAACAATGCAATATATATATTATATCATATTATTATTATATATATTATGCAATATACAGTGGTCACACAATTTATTCGTACACCCTGCATTGCATACAAAATATGCAGTTTTTTACTTTAAGTATTTGCAATTAGTCCATTATTTCTCTTGGATCAATGTAAGAATGGTGTATTCTTTACGATCTGCCACAAAAAACAACCGTAATGTCAGCTCACACAGAAGAGTTCCATGAAAAACAAACAGAGATGGTAAAATATTGCAAAAAAATTATTCGTACACTCTCTTTTTATGATCCTGTTGCTGCAAATATAAAGGTAATTGACATCAGTGTTTTGACTAATTTTGTTGGAAATGAAGTATCATTGGTTTTTCTAAGCATTTTCTACCCGATTCGGTTGGCAATTGGCAGCAAATCACCCACCAGCCGGAAGACCAAAAATATTAACTCCGCGTGAGGAGCGTAAAATAATAACTTCCGTTGTGCAAAACCCGAAAATAACCGCCACAATACTATGTCAAGATATGCAAGAGTCTTTAAAAAAAAAAATAAGCACACAAACAATTCGTAATTGCCGGCATAATGCTGGTTATCCAGCAGAGTGGCACGCCGTAAGCCATAGATATCTAATATTAACAAAAAGAAGAGATTAGAATTTGCCAAATGCTACGTAAATGGTCCAAAATCATTGAATTTTGAATTATCGCTGAAGATGACTCCTTTACGTAGCATTT